>JANAVB010025399.1:0-45000 GCA_029216955.1 Iris pallida | reverse complement strand
GGATGTCATATGTGGCTGAGAGAGTCAAATAAAAAGAAGGGAAGTAGGAAGGAGCAGATTGGTTCAGAGCCATGGTGGAGGAGAAGAGAAGGAAGATGCTTCATCAGAACGGATGGCTCAGAACACAAGCCAAGATTCATTCTAGCATACATTAGTGTGAATCATCTATGCTCTTATCGTATATAGTATCTGAAGGACGTAACAGAATCAAGATGGACTCACGAATGTATGCTAGAATAAATCTTGGGTTGTGTTCTGAGCCACTCGTTCCGATACTTGGGAATTAAGTCATTCGACTGGTGAGGCAGAAACTATAAGGCTACTTGCTTGTTCTTCCAACTTTAAATTACAAGATTACTACATTAGGTTACATAAATCACTAACCTCATCGTGGCCAATGTTTACAGTCTTGGTCTCAACTGTCTTCGATGCTATGATCCCATGCTTTCAGAAAATAGACAAGGCAGACTCCATGGAATAGAATGGCCTTACATGCAAATCGTCTGTGATTATGTATCTTTTCCCTCCTTTCACAAACACGCCATCCTTGTTGCCTCCATCTGCAACCCCCTCCCACGCAATATCCTCATCCATTGCCTTACCACAGGGACATCGAGCGCCAATAACCGAACTTTACAGACGGTGAATCTTGATGTAGCACTCAAATGTGGGGCACCCGTAAATTCGTCGAGGTTTTAAATCATCGACATTGAGTTTTAAACCCTCACGTAGCCTTTCTGCTTCACTTCTAGGGTCGAGCAGCATCTTCTTGCAAGCTTCGGTCTCCAGATAATTAGTGTCAAGATTCTGGACGCTTTCGTAGAGCATGTCAACGTATCCTAGCGTCAATTTTCTCGGTAGGAAATTGACGCTAGGATGCGTTGACATGCTCTACGAAAGCGTCCAGAATCTTGACACTAAGTATCTGGAGACCGAAGCTTGCAAGAAGATCCTGCTCGAGCCTAGAAGTGAAGCAGAAAGGATACGTGAGGGTTTAAAACTCAATGTCGATGATTTAAAACCTCGGCGAATTTACGGGTGTCCCACATTTGAGTGCTACACCAAGACTCACCGTGATGAGGTTAGTGATTTATTTAACCTAAGACATGGGATCATAGAATCGAAGACAGTTGAGACCAAGACTGTAAACATTATGTGAGTTCATCTTGATTCTGTTACATCCTTCAGATACTAGATACGATAAGAACATATACTACACTATATGTACAGAACGTAGATGATTCACACTAATGTATGCTAGACTGAATTTTGGGTTGTGATCTGAGCCATTCGTTCCCATACTTGGCAATTAAGCATGTGAAATAGAACTGATTATGTTTAGTTTGTCTTACGATATAGATTTTCACATCCAAATTGAAATGGATCGTTACTTCGTTGTTCGTACATGGATGTACTAGCGGATCAACCTCCTGGACCGTAGGTACTTATAAGTATTGACCGTGTCGGATTAGTATCGATCTATCGTTTTGGTATGGACCGTATCGGTTGGTACTGGTCTTAGCAAATTGGTATCGTCCTATCCGATATGTATCGGCCGTATAGCCATTAAGTCATATTGGCCTTATCGATTTTGTATCGGTCATATCTGATAGGTATCGGCCGTATTGGATTATTATATACCATTTCGGATTAGTATCGTAGAAGGTTTAGTAACAACTGTACTTGGATTTCTCTCTTCTAGAGCTAGATTACCATTGCAAGAGAGTCACGATAGCGTAGATGGCCAGTTACAGAACATACATACTTCCTTTTCAATCTCACTTTTCCTGATGGAAAAGGAAGTATGTATGTTACTGTAACTGGCCAATCACGATCTGGTGATTCTCTTGTAATTGTATTCTAACTCGAGAAGAGAGAAATCCAAGTACAGTTGTTACTAAACCTTCCACGATACTAATCCGAAATAGTCTATACTAATCCAACACGGTCGATACCTATCGGATATGACCGATACCAAATCGATAAGACCAATATGAATCCTAGCTATTCGGCCAATACATGTACATATCGGATATAGGACGATACCAATTTGTTAAGGCCAATACCAATATGATACGTCCGATACCAAACCGATAGACCGATACTAATCTGATACACCAGATACTAAGTACATCTGGCCTATACCAGCGGATCCATAAATTACTGCACGATAGGCCCAACGACTCCAGTTACATCCGGTTATTGGTGAGTACATGATTACATAGTAATTCTGTTAGTCTTGTGATACAGATTTTTACTCTCGCATGCTACCAACGTCACAACTTTTCCAGTGCTGCTCCCTCTAATGATGATGAACGCAAAAAACCAACGTCACAACTTTTATAAAACGATAAATTTCTTTACCCTATACGATAAATTTCTGTTGTCAGAAAGATGGCTCCTAGGACTCGTCGAGGTGGTGCTGCTAGTCGAAGAAGGGGTCGAGGCAAGAATCCCTTGGAGGTCGACACGGAGGAAGTCTCCGTCGTCAAACAAGAGCCGGTGACTATTAAGGAGAAGGTGTTACCAAAGGTCGAGGTCAAGGAAGAACCGATGACCATCAGGGAAGAGATTGCTCCCAAGCTTGAAGCTAAGGAGGAGCCACCGTCAGAGAGTAGTAGCATCGGGACCGACCCTCCTGTCCCTACAGAAGACCTCAACCAGATTGAGCCTTCGTATGCAAAGTGGCTGATAGAATGGTACATGCCTTAACGCAACTATCATCCCTGGCTGTGAGGATTCATCGTCTAACTTGTGGTCTTTGTTGAGGCCAAAGTCGATTTTCCTATGTGTTTTGGAATATTTGTGAAAATTTTGGAATATTTGTGCTATGATCGGTCACCAGCGATGGATATTAGGTTACTGTAACTTGCCAACTCTTTCCTATGTATTTTGGAATATTTGTGAAAATTTTAGAATATTTGTGCAATGATCGGATTATAACGATGGATATTGGGTTACTCTTCCGGATAATTGATGTCTATTTTATATTAATTTGGTTTGGTCTATATGATTCTTGGATAATTGGTGTGCATTAAATTCGTATGTGCATATTTGGTCTATGTGATTCTTGGATAATTGGTGTGCATAATATATTTGGTCTATGTGATTGTTGGATAATTGGTGTGCATTATATATTGGTTTGGTTTATGCAAATTTTTTGCGAACAGGAAAAGCGCTGTAATTTTTTTCAAAATATTCTCAATTAGCGACGGATTTGTGACCGTTTTGCGACGGTCATTACCAGTTTCCGACTACTTTTCGACGGTTATTCCGTCGCTAACTGGATATTTGAAAATTTTCCCAGGTAGCGACGGATGATCGACGTATTATCCGTCGGCATGGTATATTGTTCGACGGAATAGCGACGACCTATCCGTCGCCCGTGTTCTGGAAATAACAAGAATTTCCAGAACAAGGTCGACGGTTAATCCGTCGCTATTCGGTCGACATATATCGACGGATTAGTGACTACTCTTCCGTCGCCATGGTGCCAAGCATTTCCAGAACCTGATCGACGGATAGTCCGTCAGAACGCCGTCGCCAATCCGTCGTTAGTTACACGTATACCGACGGATTAGCGACGGAAAGATACAATCTGATACGCTGTTATGATGGGTTTGCGACGAAATGTTACGTCGCTATTGTCTACACAGTTCAGTACTTAATAGTTGAAATGGACGACAGTCCGTCGGAAATGCGTCGCTAATGCTTCGTATTGTGATGTCGAAAATTCGTCGCTATTCCGTCATGTGACGACAACTTAGCGACGGACCGTTATTAGCGACGAGCTGATTGTCGACAGATTTTTTTGGCCAAAATCCGTCGGTTATCGGTCGCTAATAGTAATTACCGTCGGTTTAGCGACGGATGTGGCCGTCGCTAAAACGATAAATTTTGGTAGTGTCTGCCGAGCCCGACCCCAGAAGACGTGCCCCGCCAGGAAACGGGAGCTGATCCAGTTAGCTTGCCAGAGGAAGGCTCCGCGCTGGTTACAGATCGTGCCTCGGTGGTGGAGGAGGCAACTCCGGATGTTGATAGTCCCTTTGAGACAGGAAAGGGCAAGGGCTTGCTGGTGCAGGAGCCGTATGTTGCTTCTTTGACTTGGGGGACGATATCGACACCCCACCCAACTCCTTCTGTTCTCTTGTCATCTGGAGCTGGTAGTGGAATTCAAGTTCCTGGTGCGGGGGGTGTCTACTGAGGTCGACGTTCAAGCCTCGCAGATTGAGGTCGGCGGGTCCTCTTCATGTCCGCTATCTATGGCAGCTCCTCCAACTCCTGCCATGACACCACAAGTGTTGGCGGATGCGGATGAGTACGTGAAATTCATCATTGAGGCAGTGTACAAGACGCTGCAGAAGGGTGTATTGACAGTGATGAACACCAATAGGAGTTTCACGATGGCAAAATCCGTGGCGCTTCTACACATTGTTCTAATACTTCTCCACCAGGGCCATGATCATATGGCCGAAATTCTGGAGGCCTCGGTGACTGAGCTGGACCAGCTGCTTTTCGAGTTTCAGCGTATCCAGCAAAATGATCTCTCCGTCCTGATAGACTCGGAAATGGAGAAGCTGATTGCTGAGATTGAGTCCTCTTATCAGGCTACCGTGGGTGTCTGGAAATACGAGGTGGCTGAAACTGAGGCTGCGGTGGAGAGGCTATCTCAGTCCACGCAGGAGAAGGTGGAGTTGCAGGCCGCGTTGGATGCTAGTATAGCGGAGGTTGATGCCAATATTTGCCTCCTTAAAGACCAGCGGGCCCAACTCTTATTAGATGCTAAACGAGTCCAGGTTGAATATGTAGCATCTAAGGAGGAGGAAGCAGCTTTCACGTGCCGGGCTCTTACCCTGGCTCAGCAGCGACAGCAGTTGGACGAGAAGCTTGAGGATGACACTTCTCCTGAGGCCATAGAAACGATACGTCAAGAAGCCGAACGCCGGGTCCTGGCGACTATAGAGACTCGGGCAGCAGGCTTCAAGCATCGGATTGAGGAGCTTTCGGCGAACCCCGAGGATGTTTTGGAATTGTAATCTCTTCTTCTTGTAATTTGCAACTCTTGCTGGGGGTGTAATCCTTTATTTTTTAATAAAGAATATAGAGTTCTTTGCGGTATGCTTGTCATGAACTTGATGATTTGTGTGGACCTATTATCTTTTGCGTACCTTAGTTTTTAGGTACATATAATAAGTTCGAGAGAAACGACATGTTTGCTCAGAGGTGATGTGGACGTGGTAAATACGGGATTCAAATGATAGAATCTTCCTACTCAGAGGTGTTATGGACGTGGTAGGAGTGACTCTGGGGGAATACGCGGAACTATTCAGAGGTAATATGGACGTAGAAGTTCTGCGATCAATATACGACAACGCAGGGGTTGTCTGTACGGGATGTTTACTCAGAGGTAATGTGGACGTGGTAAACATGATGTGTAACATTATCTTACGGAGCGTACGATTCTGCTTTGTTGGGTGTAGGAGAACAACTCAGAGGTAATGTGGACGTGGTTGTCTCTCTACTGGAAAATAGAACGCTATGGAACAGCTGGGTTCCAGAAGCGTAAGATTTTGCGGAAGGTGTACGTGAGCCCTGATGATTGGGTCCACAGACTCCCTTGTTTGGTAAAGATAGAAGTAAAAGTCTAAGGATGTCAAAAGTAGTACTTCTTTAGGAACTTGCCATTGATGGGCATCATGAACAAGTCCACATTAGATTTGGCGAGATGGTAGGCACCGTTTGAGTATACCGTCTCTATGATGAACGGTCTTTCCCACTTGGGTTTAAACTTTCCTGGTGTCTTGTGAGTCAACACCATCGGCCTTCTGACTGCTAGAACCAGGTCGCCTACTTGGAAAGTCCTCTGCTTGACCTTTTTGTTGAAAGCCTGTAATATACGGGTTTGATAGAGCTCGATGCGTTGTTGAGCTAGGAGACGCTTTTCGTCAAGTGCCTCTAATTCTTGCAGACAGAAATATTGATTATCTTCTTCTGTGAGTTGATTCGTGATTGCTACACGGAGTGAGGGTATCTGGATTTCGAGAGGCAGTACTGCTACGCTCGCGTAGACCAGGAAGAATGGTGTGTTGCCCGTCGGGGTCCGTACCGTTGTGCGGTAGGCCCAAAGGTATTCGCCGAGCTTTTCGTTCCAGTAATGTTTGTTGGATGACACGACCTTTTTGAGTAGCCCGACGATAGTTTTGTTAAACGCCTCAGCCAATCCGCTTGCTGCCGGATTGTAGGCGGTTGATGCCACATTTTGAATATGATTCTTGTCACAGAATTTGCTGAAAACATGGCTGATGAACTGAGGACCGTTATCGTGGATAATCTTCTGAGGTACCCCAAAATGGTAGATGACATGGTGCTTGATGAAGCTGACCACCCTAGAGCTCTTCACTTCCGCCAGTGGAACTGCTTCTGCTCATTTGGAGAAGTAGTCGGTGATGGCTAGGATGAAGCGGTGTCCCCTCGATGAAAGAGGGGTGATCGGTCCTACAATGTCCATGCCCCAGGCTTCGAAGGGCCAGGAGGCGGCCGTAGGATGTAGTGTTTCTGATGGTGTATGGATGAAGTCAGCGTGAAGCTGGCACGCATGGCACTTTTTAGCATAGTCGACAACGTCGGCTGCCATGGTTGGCCAGTAGTAGCCCATGCGTCGCAGTCGATCCTACAACTTAAGTCCTGGTTGATGGGCCCCGCAGGTTCCATCGTGAGCTTCTCGAAGGGCTTCGGCTGCTTCTTCGTAGGATAAACATCGAAGGAGAAGTCCATCGTAGGAGCGTCGGTACAGCATTTTAGTAGATGTATCGTAATAAAATCGAAGAGAGCACCTCCTGATTGAGGCAGCTTCTTTCGGGTCCTCCGGAAGAATTTCGTAGACAGCAAAGTCGATGAACGGGAACCTCCAGTCTCGAACATTAACACCAGCACTCGTTGAAACAACATGGGTAATTTGTGAGCATAGGTTGTTCTTAGGACAGACCATGTCTCGACCAACTACAGTTACGTAGTGTTGAGTCCCGAGGGGTGCTGCTAATGAGGCTGCGAGGCCAGCCAGAGCGTCAACCTCCAAATTTTGTAAACGTGGTACATGTTCGATAAAGAACTTGTTGAAGGTTGAAATGATGTTCAATGCAACCTCATGGTAAGGAATCAGATCTTCATGGCAAACTTTGTATTGCCCTTTTACCTGATTAACGACGAGTTTTGAGTCATCGTAGGCTTCCAGATGATCCACCCTCAGCTGTTGCGCTAGCTGGAGTCCCATGATGAGCGCGTTGTACTCGGCAACATTATTGGAGCACAGCTTCGAAAGGGAGTAGGTGCGCTGGATGACCAGGTGATCGGGGGAGACTAAGACTACCCCCACTCCTGCGATGATCTGGCCTTTGGGGCCTGTTTTTGATGCCCCGTAAAAAAACATCCGCCAGACGGAGCTTCTTTCGGTGACGTTGATTCTTAGACCTCATCCTGGATGTCTTCGTAGAGTCTTGAGGACTCTGGGATGGGGTGTGCAGCTAAAAAGCCGGCCAGAGCCTGACCCTTGACGGCTTTTTGTGGAATGAACACCATAGTATGGTGTTAGCAGGATCGCCCACGTAGCTAGCCGGGAGTTTAATGACCCTGGCTTCGTCATGAGAACTCTGAGTGGATTGACTCGGAAGATGACATGAATTTTCTGGCCCGAGACATAATGGCGAGTCTTCTGGATGGCAAATACCAAGGCCAAGCACTCTTTTTCAATGGGGTTGTACCGATGTTCGGCCCCGATCAGTGTTCTACTGAGGTAGTAGATAGCTTGTTCATAGCCTGTGTCGCTGTTCTGAGCAAGCAGAGCGCCGAAGGAATGATCCATGGCACGAACGTAGAGGAAAAATAGTTTGCCGGCGACGGGTGCCACCAGGACTGGCGGGCTCGTCAAGTATGCCTTGATGTCGTCGAAAGCTTTTTGGCATTCCTCTGTCCAGACGTAAGAGACTCCCTTCTTCATGAGCTGGGTGAAGGGTTGACATTTTTCGGAAAGGTTTGCTATAAACCTCCGGATGTATGCCAGACGCCCCTGCAGGCCTCAAAGTTCTCGGAGGTTCTTTGGAGGGTCCATGTCAAGGATGGCTTTGGTCTTCTCGGGATCGACATGAATGCCTTTCGCCGCGATAATGAAGCCCAAGAATTTTTTGCTAGAAACCCCAAGGAAGGATTTAACGGGGTTCATCTTGAGTTGATGCGCTCGCATGAGATCTAAGACTGTCTTAAATTCTTGTAGGTGATCTCCTTTGAGGCGGCTCTTGACTGCGATGTCATCAACATAGCATTCGACTGTCTTGCAAAGATGCTGACAAAAAATGGTGCTCATAGCTCGTTGGTATGTCGCACCGGCGTTCTTCAAGCCGAAGGGCATCACTGTGTAGCAGCAAACCCCCTTCAGAGTCCTGAATGACGTGTGTTTTGCGTCATCGGGGAATATCTTGATCTGGTTGTAGCCCGAATACCCGTCCATGAAGGACATGTGTTCGAAGCCACATGTGTTGTCGATCATCATGTCGGTGATTGGAAGCGAGAACTTATCATTCGGGCAAGCAGTGTTGAGATCCCTGAAGTCGATACAGACTCGTATCTTCCCATTCTTCTTGGTGACATGGACAACGTTGGCCACCCAATTCGGGTGATGTTCTTCACGAATGAATCTGCTAGTCAGGAGTTTGTCTACATCCTGATCGATAGCGTTCATGATGTCAGGACGAAAACGTCGCTGTTGTTGCTTTATAGGCTTGGCATCAGGTAAGATGTTAAGCCTATGCATCGCGATCTGGGGATCAAGTCCAGACATATCTTCATAGCTCTCGGTGAAGACATCGATATATTCTTTAGCCAATTGGATTAAAGATTCCCGATCTTCTCCTTTTAGGCTTTTGCTGATGAAGATGGGTTTGGAAGAAGATCCATCCCCAAGGTCGATCTGCTCGACTTCGTCTTCGGTTGGGGGTTCACGAAATTCAAAATGAGACTCCCACTGTTCTCCTAGGCGTTGAGCCCAAGGTTCTTCTTCGAAGAATCCTGGCGTTTGGTCTCTACCTTCATCTTCTTGAGATTGTGGAGTTGTCATGTTGGCTGATAGCACTCTCTTGAAGACTGAGCAGATAATGGTATCGGAATTCCAAGTTGATGCTTCGGACGAGTGAGAATGTTCTACTTATTCTGCCTCTGAACTCTCTGGTGTTGACGGCGCGTGACGTAGCCCACCTCCCGTCGAGTTCGATGATAGTAGTCCTGCGGCTTTCCTTTAGGTGTTGGAAGCCGGAGAGGAAGATGTCGACCCTTGTCATAGTTCAGGCCTTGGTTGCTTTTTAGGTCGTAACCCATCTTTTGGATGAGGTACTTTGCCTTGTCCGTGTACCGATAGACTTGTATTATGCCGGTATCTGGTTCTTGTTCGAGTGGCGAGAGGTCTTGATGACGCTCGACTTTGCCGAAGATGATGTATTCTTCGTCTCGATTCTGCGGTGGGACTACAAAACAGACCCCTTGGGACGGAACTACTCGATTTATATGATGGACGGTCGTTATTTGTGTTTGCAACGACCATAGAGCGTTATCTAATATATATATGGCATTCCATTGTGGAAGACTAGAATAATTAAAAGACACTCTATTATTGATGAAACACGAGATTTTGTCCCGCGGGATTACAATGTCCAGAGAGGGTGCATCTACATCAGCAGAGATATATTCCCCTAGCTCTTCATCTGTGAGTACCGAGATTGGATCGGGAGAGTCCACCACAGCTTTGATCTTGGGGTCCGAGAGGGCTGTGTGGGCCTTCTCCGGCAGCTTGGATGAGACAGATGATCGCGGCGGCTTGCCCTTAAGACGCACCTTCAGATATGACTCAACTGCGCCTTCGGTGATAGGTGCCTTCCCATGTAGTTTAGCCACAAGGGGAGCCGATGTTTGAGGCGGCTTTTCCTTGAGCCGTATCTTCAAGGGAGCTTCAGTAGGTGTTTTACCTGGAGCAGTTGGTGCTTTTCCAGGTAGCTTGATGCTCATGGGAGGCAACGTCTGAGGCGGCTTCCCTTTGAGTCAAATTTTTAGAGGAGCATCAGGAATCGTCTCTGGCTCCATGTCGGGCTCTGCTGTCATTTCTGCTTCATCGTCAGCATCATTGGCTTCCTCCTCGTCAGGTGATTTGTACAAGTTGGAATCAGTGAAGTAGGCTTCAATCCGCTTAAAAGGGTCGATGTCTGCGAACTCCGTCCAGATGATGTCATTGGTGGACACATATTTTATACATTATTGGAGTGTAGAAGGTACCACCATGTACTCATGCAGCCACGGACAACCCAGTAGGAGGTTGTAGTTAACATCGGCGTCCACGACATTGCAAGTGACCTCAGTCCTGAGGTTACCAATATGACACTTCAGCCGTATTTTGCCCAGTGGCTCACTCTTGCTGGCATTGAAGCCACTGATTGTTGTATTGGAGGGCGCCAGACGGTACATTGGGATCCCCAGTGTTGAGAGCAGCATCTTCGAGATGATGCTGAGGGAAGACCCAGGGTCTATCTGAATCCGTTTCACCTTGACGGAACCGATATACCCTGTATAATAAAGTGATTTGTTGTGTCGGTTGTGCTTCAGCAGCATGTCTTGTTGGGTGAAGGTTATGTTAGGGATAACTTCATCCGCACAATGACAATGAGCACATGTAGTCCGGAGATCTTCAGGCTACTTGACCTGACTGATGAAGGACTCAGCATCCTTCAGGGCTTCACAGAGAGCTTCACGAGTGTCCTTGGAAAGACGAAGAAGCTCAAACAGAGATAGACGGGCAGGAGCACTGGCAAGTTGTGCCAGTATATCGAAGTTGTGGTGCTTGGCTAGCCCCGAAGCATTCTCCTTTCGCAGAGGCCTGTCGAAACGAGCCTCTACATGCTTCTGCTTATTGGTTGCTGGAGGCTTGGACGGACCCCCTTCTTCGGCAGCAGGGGCAGTGCAGGGAGGCACCACCTCGACAGTAGCTTCCTCAGGTTGGACGTTCAACTGCGAACGAGTTTGTACAGGAAGAGCCTCTTCTGCGGAGGAAGAGACCATGCGGCAAGACTTGATCTTCCTGCCTTTGGTTTTGGAGGCAGAGCGTACCTTCGGTTGAGTAACCTCGGAGACGAGATCAGGGTGAACCCATAAGATCTCTCCCCGAGATGTGGTGAGCGGGGTGAGTCCACTCACGTTGTTACGAGTAGGTAGGAAGTTAACCACCTCCATTGTCGCCCTAGGGATGGGGACGACGCCATCTTGTGTTGTAGTTGGCGGCAAGGTGCCAAATTAAAGTGACACCAGGTTGGCCGAGACCGTTTTTTCTTCGTAGTCGACGGAGATAACATTCACATTGATCATGCACTGGATGTAGTTTTTGAGGATGTAGCAGTCCTTGGTTGGATATCCGACAAACCGATGGTAGTGACAGTACATCGGATTATCCACTTTTCCAACCTCGTTGGGACGCTTCGGGTCCGGCAATTTGATCTTGTCACCCTGCTTCAGTATCTCAAAGAGTTGCAGGGTGTCTTCATCGTTGAAAGAATAAACCTCCTTTGGCTTTGGTGCAAGTGGAGGCTTTTGAGTAGGCGCTGATGCACCTTTTGAGGCATTGACAGTCAATGCTTGTTTCCCTTTCGTCTATCGTCCAGGGTTGTTGGCTGCAGGCCGTATCCCCTTGTCCTCAAAGGCAGGGAAGCTAACTCCCAGAGGGCGAGCATTGGACGCCTTCTTTTCTGCTGCTTCTACTTCGATGATCAAGGAACTCAAGTCGAGAGGAGGAGTAGAGTTGAGCCAGAGTTTGACTGCAGGCAGCATATTCATGCTGCAGGAGGAGAGGAATACCTGTTCTGGCATGCCCGGGGGTAGTCTGAAGCAGGCCTGTCGAAAGCGTTCGATGAATACTCGAACTGTTTCCTTTTCCTTCTGGCGTATCTCTATGAGGAACGCCATTATTATGTCCTTCCCGTCGTCGTAGAAACGGTCGAGGAAGAGGTGCGTCAAGTCGTCGAAGGAAGATATGGAGTTATCTGGGAGACTGCAGTACCAGTCGTACGCTACTCCTTTCAGTGCCCCGACGAATATGTTGGTAAGTAGCGCGTCCTCCTTCGGAAGATGTCCCGTTTGGGACTGGAAGTACGTCAGATAGCGACGCGGAGAGTCCTTCCCATCGTACGACGTCAATGTTTGTGGTTTATACTTAGGAGGATAAACCACTTTGTTCCATTCGAGGGGATAAGGTTGGGGGATGCCCATCTTTTGGCGCTCCTCTTGTCTATTCTTGGACTCAAAGCGCTCGCGCAAGTCCCTGATCATCTCTACCACGTCTTCCATGGAACTGGGAGTCAGGGAAGGTGGTACAGCCTGGAGTTGAACATTTGATGGCTCCAACGTCCGAGGTGCTTCACGGCGATCCGTATCCAAGGATACCCGTTGAAGGGGTACACTTGATTCTCCATTGGCCCCTGGGTCAGGACCGGTAGAAGGTGCCCTGGCCAAAGCTGACCGTATCTTGAACACTGCTTGAGTCAGTGTTTACATGGAGGCAGAGAGGGTTTTAAGCCCTCCCTCCAGAGTGTCCATGCGGTGGACGAGGTCTACTGGCGGCGCATCTGGCTCGGTATCACCCCCAGTCATATATACTGTCATGACACGGCTGGAGTTGGACGGATCAGTTGAGGCTTCGCTTTCGGCGCTCTCTTGTAGGGGAGTTGCCTCTCCTGGAGTTTCGGCCTGGCTACCCCCAGCTGTGTTTTGGAGGACACCCTCGTCTTCGGGAGAAGTATCCGCGAGGGCCTGATTACCCCCAGTTCTGTCTTGGAGGACTTCTTCGTCTTCGAGACGCAGGTCCACAGGGGCTAGACTACCTCCGGCAACATCCAGGAGGTTGACTTCCATCCCAGTTGTGCTCTGTAGGGAATCTTCATCTTCAGAAGGAGGATCAACAAGGGCTTGACTACCCCCAGCTTCCTCCAGGATCTTCCTTCTCCCCCGAGTGCCTTCGAAAACTCCAGAGGATGGAACAGTTGTCTTGGTTCTCCTCGGCTGATTCTTGGACGAGGACGAGGAATAGCTGGTCGCCTTTCGGATTGATGAGGACTTAGTGATCACGTGGCATGAAGCAACCTTTGGTTCCTCTTTAATTGACACTTTCTTCCCGAGGCGACGTCGGAGAGGTGTTAGTGATTGCAGCCGCTGGAACACCGACTGCCTTGGTAGAGGGACTGTTGTTTTGCAACAACAATTGATGGTGACTACAGCACATGCGTGCCCTGTAAGGGGTGCATTGTGCTTGTCAGTCGACTCTCCTGATCGCCGTTTGTGAGTGATTATGTTACGCAGATCGTTGGAGGAGAGTGCCACCTTCGCACCCCTATCAGGCGCATGGCAAGGCCAAGCACCGGGGTGGTCAAGTGAATGCTGTGCCCCCTGATCCAACACCAAACAGGTGCTCAGATCAGTAGTGGGGGAACAACATTTACAGTGACTTGAACGAACCTCAAACGCACAACCAGAGGAGGCGCGGGAGTTCAAGACCACAGTGTTTGCCTTGCTCGACTCTGTTGCGAACGCAACAGATGCGCCCAAGTGAGACAAGGACTTTGAAGGTCGACTCTTTTCCGGCACAGAAGCACGCGAGTCGACCTTATACAACTTACCATCAACAGCGCGCCTGATTGTGAGCGCATGCTTCTGGTTTGCAGTCGGCATAGCACGTTTAAGGCGCATGGCCCGTGCTACCTTGGACTTCTTCATACTAGCCCGCTGGGGCGCGTAGTACTTGTCACGACCCGCACCCACTGTAAGGATACGAGAACGTAACAATGCCCAGCCTAAGCCGCAGTGTCGACGGAAGAACGCTGTCCTAGGTCACAACATCTAACAATATAAGGTGATGCACAGTTATACTCCCCGAATGGGGGTGACATAATAGAATACAATCTCAATCACATCTAAGGTGGAATACGGTAAAGATAGATAGATATGAGCAGAAGGAATCCACAGAGGTACAATCCAGGTAAAAACTAAGTGTCTATGATACATCTCCACAAACATCCAAAAGAAACAACTCCCAATATATACAATAATGTATCAATGAGAAAGACAAGTAAGAGTCTAAGCTATCTATACTAAACAAGGGGTATCCTCCTCAGCAGCTGCCTGAACCTCCCCAGGGGTCCAGGTCGTGAGTGTCATCTAGGAAAGCTCCAAGTAAGGGGTGCAGGGTTCCTCATCATCCTCTGTAAAATTTTCAACAGGTCCAATCAAGACGGGAGCGAGTACAAAATATCTCACGCAGTTCATATCAAGTTAGGAAATATAAAGCATGCAATAGAGTAAGGTACATGAAACGCTGAAAGAAGAATGTATATGAAAAATAGTAGAGATTTGATAACAGGAAATATCTATATATGATAAGTAAGAACTGTAAGCCAACTATGATTTAGAGTACAATATGGTTATGTAAACGGTCTAGGACAATGCAATGGTAACTCCATTGTACATGGGTGTACAATAGACATGTACAATAGTTATACAATATTGTACAATAGGATTTGAGTACATAACAAATTCTACTCCCCCTCCCCAATCAATACACAAGGATCCACTCCAGTTACGTTATCTTATACAATAGTGTACAATGTTATACAATGGATGTACAATATTATACAAAAGATGTATAATGTTATACAATAGTTGTACAATGTTATACAATAGTGTACAAAGGTCTATCCCTAGAACTCATATGATAATGAGAGTACAATATGCACAGTGAGTATACAAGGATATGGGTATTCAATAAATACACTATGTAAGTGAAACGCACATCACAATATGTATTTAGTGAATACAAGGGGATAACATCTCAAAAGAAGATCCATATAGTACCAATCCATGATAACAATCGTGTCAGCATCAAGTACAGTAATCTAGAGCAAGAATGTAAATCCAGACAAGTATAAAACGGTCAGAGAATGTACTCGCCTCGTATCTGAATGTCTGACGTAAATATACTATCCGAGATGAGGTAACTGACTCCTAGTTAGAGCAACACAAGTCAAGATGTATACAGGAGATGATAAATATAATCTACTATGCATCTGCATGCTGTCTAGGTCTAACTAGAGTAAAGTAAACACTTGGTCAACTCTAGTCAACTAGACTAGTCAAACTAGGTCAACTAGGACAAGTTCTAGCCCAAACAATGTCTCACTAGGCCTAACCAAGCCTAGTCTAGCAATCACACACAAATCACAATGCTATACAAGCCAAACAAAAAGCCATCACATTCAACATTGCACATAAGAGAAAGAAAGCTAGCATGTAAAGCTATGTGTGTGTGTGAACATGGAGGTGTACATGAAAAGAGAAATTAACACTAGTTACACTACACATGGTATATAGATTAATCATTTACATACACATTGCCTTATATTACACATGTATCAATCCATATATTTATATAGCTATATATTAGAGGAAAAATGACATGCATAATAGTGTATTCATCAAGACATGTGTGTGTGTGTGTGTTATATGGACAGGAAGACAGTGATTAGGAACCTGTGTAAAATCTCAGGAAAACAATGTGTTAAATCTCAGATTGTGGCAAGGTGTATACAACTATATGCATACAAACTGAAGGTTAACTCACTCATTTAACTACTACACATGAAGGTTCATCCCAACAATGTAACATGTTAGTATTATACAAAAAATTGGCATAAGGATAGGGTTCGCACATACACAAGCTTACACAAACACACACAACGGCATAAAGGCTGATTTGTGGGCATGTTAAGGGCTGGTTGGGGGCTGTCCATGTGTGGGCTAATATAGTCTAAATGAGAGCTGTCCATGGGACTGGTTAGGGGCTAACATGGATTGGTTTTGGACTGCCAATGGGTATGGTTAAGGACAGGTATGGCTGTCTTGTAGGGTGGTTTGAGGACAGGTATTAGGAGCTAATGGTGGCTGATTTAGGCTGTCCATTAGGGACTGGAATGTGGGAGAAAAATAAGGACTGATTTAGGACTGATATGTGGGGTTCCTATATGGCTGAATCTAAGGCCAATACAAGCTAAATATAGGACTAACAAGGACAAGTTTTGGGCTGCTTAATGGTGTCCTAATAGGGTTGTCATTTGGGGCTTATAGGACAGAACATGGGATTAGTTTGGGACAGTTTATAGGCTGTCCAAATGGCTAACAAGTTGGACAGTCCAAATGGGTTTTCAGGGCTGCCAATAGACTGTTTATAGGGCTTTATTAAGACAGGAATTTAGGCTTGTGTGGACTGTTTCCAGGTTCAAATGAGTGTAAGGATTTATATGGTAATGAACTAACAAACATGTAGGAGAAATCAAGACACTCAAACATCAATTGAGTTCAGTCCAAGAAGGAATAAATGTCAAATTCTAAATACAATTACATAGGAAAAACTAGGATTGAAATCAACATTCACTTTAATCATTGAAACAGTCATTCGATTCTCAGTTTTAATATTCAGTTGTGTGTGTAAGAATGTGTGAACATGTGAGAGTGAGAGGTAAACAATGTTTAGGCATGTGTGTGTATGATTCAAGTGACAGGATATCATTAGAGGGTGGCCTGTGTAGTGACTGCATCTATGTACGTGTGTGTGAGTGTATTTGTGTACCTGTGTCATCAGGAACTTGGTTTAACATCTCAGTTAGAAGAAGAAAAGGGAATCAATTCATATATTCTTAGGTTCATGGTGTATAAATGTGTGAGTGAAAAATCAGTGAAGTAACACACACTTGTGTTCAAGTGTCAATAGAAAACAGGGAATCATTTGTGTGTGTGTCTAAAGGGATGTGAAATCATCTCAGGAACAAAGTGGCAGTGTGTGGATGTGTGGGAAACCTGTGTGACAGGAATGATTTCAGTGTACTGCCTGTGAGTAGGATTCAATAGTTAGGGAGTTTGTGTTCTCAGTAAAATTCAAGTGTTGACAAATGTTCTCAGGAGAGCAGTGAGCAAATGACAGTCATTACAACATGGGCAATGTGACTATTAGCTAACAGTGCAAGGATTAGGGGATTTTAGTGTAATGCAACTCAGGAATGTAGCAATGTAGTGTCAATATGAAATTGAATGGTGAATAGGAATAGCAAATCAGTGATTTAGTTCTCAGGAAGTCTGAGAACAAAATGACTGTCCCAACCCAATTTCGTAAATCCCATTCCTGTGTCAATGTCAACCCAAGTCATGAATCAATCCTCAACAGTAATCTAATACATGTGTGGGTGAATCTCACATGGCAATTTAACATCAAAAACAGGTTTAAACAGAAATCGAATCTCAGAAATTGTAAGCTGAAAACGTGTATTAGTAAATATAGGGG
The DNA here is from genome assembly GCA_029216955.1 of Iris pallida. Classification (NCBI taxonomy): domain Eukaryota; kingdom Viridiplantae; phylum Streptophyta; class Magnoliopsida; order Asparagales; family Iridaceae; genus Iris; species Iris pallida. The sequence goes on along the minus strand of JANAVB010025399.1, from coordinate 27,596 downwards.
AAACCCAAATCAAATTCAAACTACAACTAAATGATCAGTCAAATGGTTGGTAAACAAAGTGTGTATGTGTCCAACAGACCATAATGTGTCAAAAATATGGACACAAACGTGTCCAAACGAAAATAGGACTCAACCACAGAAACTGTGTACAGACAGTGTGGTCGAGCAGTGTCGAGCCCTCGTACTCGCAATACCAGGCACTAGAGGACACGTGCTCGTGTTAGAAGATAGATAACCTATAGGACTACTAGGTCGGCAACCTTCCCTGTGTCCTCGTCGTGTCAAGGTGAGACACGAAGCCAGTATCATAACCCAAACTGAACTGTGCACAGACCAAAGCAAAACCCATGCGTGGCCAAGTGCGTGTCCGATACGACACGAGAGTGTCTCCAACTTGGAGGGTGTCATGTCAATCACGTGTCTGTGCTACATGCCAAGTATCGTGTCCTCTAGTGGCATAGACACGCCACGCTGAGCCACGAGTAGCAGGGCAGCCAACCGTGTGCGCGCGAGGGCGTATCCATGGGTCCAGTACGACTCCGACACGACACGAGACGTGTTCAAAACATTAGAAACGTGTAAGCAACATAAAAACATGAATTTCCATTCAAACACAAATCAAAAACAGAATCGAAATGCCCACTGTTGTATTTCGTCGAACACGTACGACCCTACACTGATTCGTGCCCGATACGGACACGTATAGGACATGAAATGGCACGAATCCTATTCCTACAGAAAGAGGACACCTAGGGCTTCCTATCCATGCAAAGAAATCAAGATTTGGTGGAGGAAATAGAAAGTTACCTATGTGTGTTCCTTCACAAGAAAAGCTCCCAAAAGTGAGATCTCCTCAAGCTAGCCAATGGCTCCAATTGTACCAAACCTGAGAATGGCCTCCACCAAAAGTAGGGGGACACTAATTAGGTTACAATGTATGAAGTTTCAATGAAAATGGACTAATATTGAGTAAACTATGAAGAAATTTCAATGGAGAACAAACCTTTCCTTAGAAAATGAAGGGATGAATAAAGAGGAGGAACAAACTTTGAGAGAGACTTTATAGCAAGGGGGGAATCCCTAGGCTGGTCATAATTGCTAGGGTTAGGGTTTTGGGGATGAATCTAATGGCTCTCATTCCATCTAGCCTATTCAATGGCCTAAAATCTAGGTTTTCCTTCTAGTCAAGTTGCATCCTATTCATTCTAACTAATCTTGACTTAACCCAACTAACCAATACTAACTAGACTCAATATGGCTCACTAGACTAGCTATGACTAATCTAGGTTAGGTCCAATCTAGGTTAGGCTAATCTAAACCACATGGAAATTAATTAAATAATATTTAAATCACACCATTCAAATAAATCATTTTAAATTCCTAATAAAATATATTAAATTCAAATAATTCAAAAATGACAAAAATACTCTCAACTAAAAAATAATAAATGAAATACCCAAATCACATGGCTAGGCTCTAGGGTAGACAGTCTCTACGGTTTCACTAGCAAAACACCAAAATCATAATTCATAATTTTTAAATAGTTTAAAATAATTAAAAATCACCAAAAATTATAATATGAAATAAATATCAATAAGTAATAATTGTAACTACAAAATTTTAAAATTACCCTCATTTGGAAAACTGGGTGTTACAATCCTACCCACCTTAAAAAAAATTTGTCCTCGAAATTAAGATGATCGCACCCCCTTCTAGGTCAACATAGTCAAAGGTCAATCACTAGTCAATTTTCTCAACATCCTAGTACTTGGTCATCAGTTGGTCAACTTCTTAGGAGTTTACCTATACTAGCTACCTAAGTGTTGGCAACTAGAGATTATCAAAAAAACTCTATAATAGGATAACTCTTAACTTCCTAATCTTATCAAGTCACCATAACTAAATACCTATAAGCTAAGCACACCAATCCCAAATACCACATATACATAAGCTCAAGAACAACAACCCATCACATATATCCTAAGTATATCATCTGCAATCAATATGTATATAGGCCTCTCAGTCTTAGGTGAACTACAACTATACTCAGGGACAGGCTCTGGTCATGGGTGCCACACTGGAAAAAAGGTAAGGGAAAGTAATAATAATCATCAAGGCTGTCAGGCATACTAACATCCTATGTGTAACTGGTTGGTATTATAGATAACATGAGAATTATCTGCAATGGGTTACTATTCTAACACCAATGCTAACTATCACCTCTAGGGTACAGACACTCTATAAGTCATCATACCATTATACTATGAAGGAACTACCTATGAATAAGCTCTACAAAACTAAATATCCCTACTCCTAAGTTATTTACAACAACAGAAGGGTATGATGTTCAAAAAACCTTCAAGATACATTCTGATAATCATATGCGTCTGTCAAAAATCATGTTGCTCGGAGTCTTTGTCATGCTAGTGAGCAAGGCTACGATAATCACAGTCCTTGACTAGGATACATACCTCTAGGTTCATGGTATTTAAAATTTCCGTATTGCCGCATGCGACGGCGAAAACCTTAAATTCCCATACCCGAGAAATACGTCCAAAATCTGACTATATGTCATCACTATGCCAGCTAACACGACTATCGAAGATTCTAGATCCCATGATTGAGGTAACCTAGCCCATATGATTTTCTCAGAAAGAAAAAAAGAAGACAAACATAACAAAAGAGCAACATAACAAAATTAATCAATCAGCAAAGAATAGATGGAATCGGATTTCAAGCTAGTTATAAAAGATAATTCCGGGAATAGAATTGAGAAGAACGGAACTTGCAGCAAGATCTCCAATGGTCTGTGCATCCTTGACTGTCCTAACGATAGCTCGCCCTGCTAGTTTTCCCTGGTCTGCTACTGATGTTGCATGAACCGCTGCTGCTGGAAGAAATCAGAAATGATGGGAAAAGTCTCTGTACAGACAGAGATGCACCTCCAATGTAGCAGAAATGCCAACCTGAGTCGGCACAACAGGAGCTGCGGTCTCGAGGCCCTGATGAACAGGACGAGAGGTGGCCAGCCTCTCGATAGTATCCCCCAAACTAGAGCGATGAGATCGTGTCCTCATAACCATCATGAAGACAGATCAAACGAAGAAGCAATTACTGAGAATGAAGCGAAAAATCAAGGGAGTACAGTTTAAATTCAAGAAAAAAACAATAAGCAGCAAATTTGGATAAAAGGAATCTGATTAAGAGTTTTTTCTAATGTGATTGAGTACCTCAAAATAATTCTAATCCTACTGCAGGCTGTAGTGATACTCTAATTCGAATACCACTACACAAACTCGACCTGCATGGGCCACCACTAAAAACGTGTCACAACCCGCACCCACTGTAAGGGTACGAGAACGTAACAACGCCCAGCCTACGCCGCAGTGTCGGCGGTAGAACGCTGTCCTAGGTCACAACATCTAACAATATAAGGTGATGCACAATTATACTCTCCGAATGGGGGTGACATAACAGAATACAATCTCAATCACATCTAAGGTGGAATACGGTAAAGATAGATAGATATGAACAGAAGGAATCCACAGAGGTACAATCCAGGTAAAAACTAAGTGCTATAATACATCTCCACAAACATCCAAAAGAAATAACTCCCAATATATACAATAATGTATCAATGAGAAAGACAAGTAAGAGTCTAAGCTATCTATACTAAACAAGGGGTATCCTCCTCAGCAGCTGCCTAAACCTCCGCAGGGGTCCAGGTCGCGAGTGTCATCTAGGCATGCCCCAAGTAAGGGGTGCAGGATTTCTCATCATCCTCTGTAAAATTTTCAACAGTTCCAGTCGGGACGAGAGCGAGCACAAAACATCTCACGCAGTTCATATCAAGTTAAGAAATATAAAGCATGCAATAGAGTAAGGTACATGAAACGCTGAAAGAAGAATGTATATGAAAAATAGTAGAGATTTGATAACAGAAAATATCTATATATGATAAGTAAGAACTGTAAGCCAACTGTGATTTAGAGTACAATATGGTTATGTAAACGGTCTAGGACAATGCAATGGTAACTCCATTGTACGTGGGTATACAATAGACATATACAATAGTTATACAATATTGTACAATAGGATTTGAGTACATAACCAATTCTATTCCCCCTCCCCAATCAATACACAAGGATCCTCTCCAGTTACGTTACCTTATACAATAGTATACAATATTATACAATGGATGTACAATATTATACAATAGATGTACAATGTTATACAATAGTTGTACAATGTTATACAATAGTGTACAATGGTCTATCCCTAGAACGCATGTGATAATGAGAGTACAATATGCACAGTGAGTATACAAGGATATGGGTATTCAATAAATACAATATATAAATGAAACGTACATCACAATATTTATTTAATGAATACAAGGAGATAACATCTCAAAAGAAGATCCATGTAGTACCAATCCGTGATAACAATCGTGTCAGCATCAAGTACAGTAATCTAGAGCAAGAATGTAAATCCAGACAAGTATGAAACGGTCAGAGAATGTACTCGCCTCGTATCTGAATGTCTGACGTAAATGTACTGTCCGAGATGAGGTACCTGACTCCTAGTTAGAGCAACACAAGTCAAGATGTATACAGGAGATGATAAATGTAATCTACTATGCATCTGCATGTTGTTTAGGTCAAACTAGACTAAAGTCAACACTCGTTCAACTCTAGTCAACTAGACTAGTCAAACTAGGTCAACTAGGTCAAGTTCTAGCCCAAACAAGTCTAACAAGTCTCACTAGGCCTAACCAAGCCTAGTCTAGCAATCACACACCAATCACAAGGCTATACAAGCCAAACACAAGCCAACACATTCAACATTACACATAAGAGAGAAAATTAGCATGTAAAGCTATGTGTGTGTGTGAACATGGAGGTGTACATGAAAAGAGAAATCAATACTAGTTACACTACACATGGTATATAGGTTAATCATTTACATACACATTGCCTTATATTACACATGCATCAATCCATATATTTATATAGCTATATATTAGAGGGAAAATGACATGCATAATAGTGTATTCATCAAGACATGTGTGTGTGTGTGTTATATGGACAGGAAGACAGTGATTAGGAACCTGTGTAAAATCTCAGAAAAACCATGTGTTAAATCTCAGATTGTGGCAAGGTGTATACAACTCTATGCATACAAACTGAAGGCTAACTCACTCATTTAACTACTACACATGAAGGTTCATCCCAATAATGTAACATGATAGCATTATACAAAAAAATTGGCATAAGGATAGGGTTCACACATACACAAGCTTACACAAACACACACAAAGGCATAAAGGCTGATTTGTGGGCATGTTAAGGGCTGGTTGGGTGCTGTCCATGTGTGGGCTAATATAGGCTAAATAAGAGCTATCCATGGGACTATTTAGGGGCTAACATGGATTGGTTTTGGACGGCCAATGGGCATGGTTAGGGACAGGTATGGCTGTCTTGTAGGGTGGTTTGAGGACAGGTATTAGGAGCTAATGGTGGCTAATTTAGGCTGTCCATTAAGGACTGGAATATGGAGGAAAATAAGGACTAATTTAGGACTGATATGTGGGGTTCCTATATGGCTGAATCTAAGGCCAATACAGGCTAAATATATGTCACAACCCGCACCCTAGAGTTAGGGCACGAGAACGTAACAACGCCCAGCCTATGCCACAGTATAGACAGTAGAATGCTGTCCTAGGTCTCATGCATCTAACAGTATAAGGCTAAGCAGTTTATACTCCCCGAATAGTGGTGACATACCAGAAAGTAAACTCAATCACATCTAAGGTAGAGCATAATGGAAGATAGATAAAACATAAAATCCAAAAGAGATATAGCAGATAGAAGTCTAAGTGTCTAAGATACACAACCCAGAAATACATCTCAAAACTCAAATACAGAAATCCATAAATACAACTCAAGACAACTGAAAGTAAACTGAGCAAAACCCTAGCTTTCTATACAACCTCTACTGTGTCTCCTCTAGGCTAGCAGGCAACCTCCATGCTATCTGTAAAATTATCAACAGGTCCAGTCAGGACAGGAGCGAGCACAATACATCTCAACAGTTCAAAGCAGGTTAGAAAATATAATCATACAGTAAAGTAAGATACAGGTACTGAAAGAAATGCTGTATGTAAACAGAGAGAGAGAGAGCTGTAATAGAAATATATACTATAAATAGAGACTAACAGTGGCTAGTGAGTCAGAGTACAATATAGACATGTAAATGGCATAGGAGATTCTGATAAGACACTGTGGAAAAGATTCTGATAAGATACTACTTGGGTATTATTCACATGTCTACTTCTACTCCCCCGTACCCCCAATCAATACACAAGGATCCAACCAGGTTATGTTATGATTCCATGCAAAGGACCCCGAAGGGTGATACATGGATGTCCCATAAATGGGGATTCTAGGAGGTTCTAGGATACCCAGTAAATAGGATAAGAGATTCTAGGAGACTCTGTGATAAAAAGAGTATATGTCACAAGTGATCAAAGAACCAGTGAAGCATAGTGATACGCCATGTAAGTGAAATGCACAGAACATGTAGTACCCGATGCTCCCTAAGGATAACATCTCAAGAAGGGATCCATATAGTACCAATCCGTGTGACCAACGTAACAGTACAAGTAAAGTAATTTAATGTAGGAAATAATTCTAAGCAGGATATGAAATGATCAGAGAATGTACTCGCCTGATAACCTGAACAGCTGATAAGTATAGGGGGTCCAACTGAAGCCATAGAGTCCTATTTAAAGCAACACAGGTTACAAGTTGTTCAAGTTGTAATAAATGAATCTCTACAAGCAATCTATATTATCCTAGGTTCTTCTAAGTCAGAACAACTCTAGGTCGACTCCGGCCAATAATCTAGTCAAACTAGGTCAAGTATTGATATACAGTTGACTTTGGGTCAATTGGTCAACTCTGGTCAAACATGGTCAATTCTAGTCTAATATAAAGTGTACTTCGTTATTTGTACGTCGAAACTTACGTCACACAAATCGAGATAAGAAGATTATCGGTAAAGTTGATAATCTTTTTATAGTGATCCACATGTTCATCTTGTCAATTTCAGCGATGTGAGATCACTGGAATTGACTGAGCTCAGTTTTGTTGTACTAATCACAAAATACGAACATTATAAGAATTTAATTATTAATAAATTATAAAAAAGTTAAACTCAGAGAAACTGTCAACAAACATTGTCGGACGATGAAATAAACATAGCCAACTTGTCCAGAATAGTCAAATTAGCTAGGATTGCCTACCCATCGGTCCAATTTGGACACAAGGGCAAAAATGTAATTTCGGGTCAAAACGGTGTCCGTGTCGGAGCCGTTTTGTACCGAAAAACGTGCAAGAAAATAAGTCTATAAAATATTGCAAATTATATGTCTACGAAACCAGAATGACGATACGAATCCAACGGTATCTCCAGAATTGGATTCCGTTGACCCGATCTCAATTTGGTCCGTTGACCAGAACTTTAAATTCCGGTTTGCACGAAAATGCGTGCCGGAGCCCAAGTTAGCAAAACTCAGCAAACTACATGTCAACGAGTCCAGAATGGCGATACGAACTCAACGGTATATCCAGAATTGGATTCCGATGAGCCGATCTCAAAATGACCCGTTGACCCGGATATTGGTATCCGACTTGCACCAAAATGCGTGCCGGATCCAATGTCCACCAAAACCTAACAAATTATATGTCAACGAGTCCAGAATGACGATACGAACTCAACGGTATATTCGAAATTGGATTCCGATGAGCCGACGTCAAAAAGTCCCGTTGACCCGGACTGTGGGACCCACTTTGTACCGAAAAACGTGTCAAGGCCCACTGTAGGAGCGTAAAAAGTGCTTCACAGAATGAGTCAAAGTGATAGATCATTCTACTCAAATTGATCTACTTTACGCCACAGGAAGGTTAAATACTTTACGCCCAAGACAAGGCTAATCGCTTTTACGCCTAAAGCAGCCAGGGTCAAGACAATGGTTTTACGCCTAAGATAGGCTAACCCTCCTTTTACGCTGGACAAAGCTGTCAAAATCTCGCATTTAATGCAAAGTCTGACATGAAGATATTGATGATGGAATGTACCACAGATTTCGAAGGGATTTGTTTTATATAGAGACCAATGTTGTCGTTTAGTATGTGGACTGAGCTACTTTACGCTCATACTATGGCTTCTTTTACGCACGGAGATGATATGAGTTTTTACGCTCGAAAGTCGACGTGTGCGTAAAGTCTATTTGGGCTACTTTACGCTCAAGGTTATTTAATAACCACATTACGAGAGAAATCTATGACAGGGCTGTTTTACGCCTAGTCCACTACTTTACGCTCAGAGTACATTGGGGTTGTTTTACGCCCTATTCTTCTTTATCAATTGAGAACGTGGTCTGCCTACATGACTTTTATGCCACACATCTCGAAGAACGTGTGTACGTGCATCCTATTCTTACTGAAATGATGGGACACGTGTCAACATATACAGAGGATGACTTCGGTCATGGGTGGCAGTTGTTAGCGTAAAGACAAAACTTTTGATAAGTTTCTACGCACAAGGGCCCAAGTCTATAAATAGACTTATTTTCTCATATAACAGACATAGACAGGAGAAGAGACAGAGAGATTAGAACTCAGAGATTTTTGATTCTCTAGAGCATTCTTCTTCAACCTTTCTTTCAGAACAGAGTGAAGCAAAGCAGGAAAGCATTCGGCCTCGCTATTAGTGCCCAAGTGCGTCGATACCTTTCTAGTGACTTAGTTCTTCCAAGTCGTTCATCTTCAAGCAGCGATCTTCATCATTATCGTATGGTCCAAGGAACAAAATGATCATTTATAGATCAGACTTCTACAGCAATACTTTTCCAGAATCAAATTTATACTTCTTGTACTTTTTCTCATTTTATTTTCAAAAGCCAATTCTCAAGGCATCATTTTGTTAAGTAAAAGACCCACGTCCTCCAAATCTAACAAATTTTATATGAAAACATGCCAGAACGACGCCACGAGTCTACTGGTGGTGTCAGAAATAAAATCTGGAGTCCTGTGTTCAAAAATGGAATTTTACAAGTTAGAAATTATGAATTCGGACGACCAACTTTGGCGTCAAATTCAACCAATCAAACAAGCTCATAATGAAACGAAACTGGAGGGGTAGCAAGAGGGTTATACCAGCTTCGCACAGGAACTGGTAGTACGCCAAACGGAGCTGCGATAGAGGAGGTACAAGCTGACGAAGTTGACCTCGCGAAACTGTCCAAAATTAATACAATTTAAACAGTCAACTTGGTGGCCGGATTTGAGGCATCAAACGATAAAATCAATGGATGCAAATTGACAGAAGTGAAGGTGGATATACCGAGATTGTGACGGAGTGAAGAAATCGCCGGTCCAACGGTCGGATTTCTCGGAAATCGTACACAAAGTTGCTGCGACGGGGCGCCAAAATGAACTTGATTCCGCGCACGTCACGATGGAACTTCGTGCGAAACGCACGAATCGCCTCGACGGCGCGTTCCGGAGGACGGTGGCCGCCAGGGGTCTGCTCGCCGGAGTAGGGCACACCCGCAGGGGGGGTCACCGGAGCCACGGCGAAGTACGGCCGGGGCGGCGCTGCACCGCCTGTGTGCGTGCGGCCAAGTGGCGCGCGCTATCGAGCATGCAGTTGCTGCTGCCACTGTTGCATGCGGGGCTGCGCGCGGGGCTGCGAGGCCAGGTCTGGCCAGCGAGGGCGCGGAGGTGCGGCGGACATGGTGGTGGTCTCGGTGGTTTCGACGAGGGTGGAGGTGGTGGCGGGCTAAGGTGGTGATAGTTTAGATGATGTTGATGGTGGCCATGGTGTTGGAGAAGGAGGAGGCAAGTGATGATGGTGGAGGTGCTGTGGTTGAGGCCGACGGCCAGGCCACGGCGGAGGCCGGCCAAGGGCCGAGCTCGGGAATGAAGGTGGAGTCGAGCTCGGCTGGGAAGAGCTCGGGTGAGCTGAGTGTGCTGCTGTGTGAAAATTTAAGAGGAAAAAAAGAGAGATAATTTTGTGTGGGGAAAAATACTTGTGAGCAATCAATGGAGGGAAGAAAGAGAGAGAGAGAGAGGAAAAGTAATTCCTCAAACTTAGGGTCGGCTACAAAATGAGAGGGCTGTGTGTGTTGGATGTGGAAAATTAATAGTGAGGATTAATTGAGATAATCCAATGGGCTAGGATTGAATGTTGGGAAATTGGTCATTCCAAGGGATTTAATTCAACAGAAATTTCCAATGATAATTAAAAATAGATAATGAGTTCTCAATATTTTTCAAGGGTAATGCGGCTGAGGGTGATGGTGATGGAGAGTAACATGGAGCTTGGACTGGGTTCGATCAAATCGGGTTGGATCAAAGTCTGATATTATGCAAAAATCGAATAAAAATAGGTGTTGATGATCATGGTAAATAAGTAGCACATGGGGATTCCAATAAATGGGACACAAGTGTCGTACGGGTAGTAGGCTCAATGTGGGCCATGTCCATAATTGGGGCTGACAGGTTTTGGTCGACAGGGTACCCACAAATCAAGTTGGAAAATTAATGTGACACCGTGGGGTAAAATAAAATTGGGTCACGTGTCAGAAAAGTTGTATGAAGCAAATAGAGCACAAAATGACGTGTCTGAGCGGGACACGAAGGTCATTGGTGACGAGAGTCTCGAGTAGATCATGCATGAGAAGTTGGTTTCAAGAGAATGGCTGGTCTTGTGCTGTCAAATTAAAAGTCACGGTAACGTGCTAAAAATGATCAAGGAAAAGAGTGGGAAAATAATTAATAATCAAATGGTCTAAATCGACACGAAGTTGTGCGAAGCAAAAAGAGTACAAGGAAACAAGTTTGGATGGGACACTATATACCGTGATGAAGGCAATCATGTCCACTACAAAACTCATGAAGAAGATTTCCAGAGTTGAACATCCCTGACAATCCAAATATCAAAGGCATGGAAAAGCACATTTACATATAAATAAACAAAATATTTTATTTATTGAAACTAAACAATCAGAAAAATAAAAATAAAAAATAAAAAAATCAGCCCGAAATTCAGGGTTCTCACATCCTATCCACCTTATAAAAATTTCGTCCTCGAAATTAAAATGTTCGTACTCCTTCTAGGTCAAACCCCCACAATCAAGTCCCAGAACTTAAACAAATCATACCATCAAAAAGGACAGCATACAGGGTCATGGCACACGGTGGTAGTGAAAGTCTCATCTAGGTATACTAGTCATGCTAAACCAAAACGGTCATGGGGTATCAAACACACAAGCAATCTAGGGTGCTAAACTAGAAAAGGTACAGAAATAACAAATCATCAAAACTGTAAGGCAGTCTACCATCCTATATAAAAACTGGTACTCACCAAAAAATAAAATAAAGATAACTACCAATTATCTATAAAGGGTTCAGAAAAATCAAACTCAAAGTTAAGGAATGAAAGTCAATTGCATGGAAATCCATTCACAATATATATTAAGAATATTTAGTCTCGATACGACCTAAGTTGATCAAATTAGAAAAATCAAGATTTGGGCAATATGGAGGACATGTTCAACAAAGTCTGAGAACGAGCATACAAGGATGGAGATTCTGGTCACAATCAAATTTTATTCAATTGAGTACAACCCAAGATATAAATATGATAAGAAAAGATAATCGAAGTTGATTTGGTCGTGATTAAGGAAACTAGGATTCAATGATATTGAAAAACCCTTTTTAGAGAAAAACAGGAAAAGATTTCATACGAAGTCAGTAAATCATCTCTCTCTAATACTATCAGTTTATCATTTGCCAAACTATATTTTTTCCTCACAAGTCCCAATATGAAGATCAACCTTCATATGACTATCATCGAAATTTTATAACCTTCAGTCATCTAAACCTTTACCGTGATCACCATAGACAAAAATTTCTAACTTCTAAAACATTTTCCACGAAACATACCCCTCTTATTTAGGAGTCAACACTTATTCGTTTAATCAAATTTCCAAATTCCTTCACCTCGTTTTAATTTAGATCCGAAACCTCTAAATCCAGTTTATAAAATTCTTGAACTTGTTTAAATCTAGTCTCGTATTTACTAAACTCCAATACCACTATGTCACACAAAATTTATTCTTATTTGTAAATCAACCTTCATATTTTCTTCAACGTTCACCTTCAAATATTATCCTTTTTGAATTCTATAATTTTTCCCAATCATCAAAAATAATTTCTATAGCTTAAAATCCTTGTGTTCTCTCTGTCTCTAGTCACCCTCTTACAATATCTATTTCAATTTCGTATAATCATTGAATACAATAAAATTCTCTTCCTTTTTTTCTTTTTTTTTTCTTCTAAATTTCTACATAGCCTCAGAGTAAAAGTTTTCCCAGAATCAATAACCAAGATTTTCAAAGTTCTCAAAACTAGGTTGACCTTGAATATCCCCATTAGTTTTGAAATACATCCATGAATTATTCATAACCAACTTTCTGTGATTGTTTCTAAATTAATAATATTTATCCCTCGATTTAATTTTAGACCTTTACCACATCTCCATCTCGAATTTTTCACATTTGACATCCAACATTCTGATTCCAACAAAATCATCCTATGATAACCAATTACGTCATTTCCGAACTAGATGATTTACGTCACTTCCTCTACATTTCTCAGGCAAAATGATATGAAGATTCAAGAGTTTTCAAGATATAGCTGACAGAATTATATACGAGATAGGGAATTGATATAATCAGGACAGGTATATAAGATAAGGAATGATGGCAATAAAAATATTGGCAGGAAAAGAATGATAATAGAATTTGTTATGCTTATCTGTTTAAAAGAGGAACCCATTTTTTTGAAACCAGAATTATGATATCAAATCCTAAATAAGGCCTAGCAAAATCATTGATTTATTGTATTAAGAAGAAATAAATTTTGTAAGAAGCTACAAAAGGTTTATAAAACAGCTAAAGCTACTCCTAAGTTAAATAATGAGAAGCAAAACAAAGCAAACAAATAATAATAATAATAATAATAATAATAATAATAATAATAATAATAAAAAAAAAAAATTTGAAGGACTGGTAGAAAAGTAGAGAAAATATGTTCAAAAATATTTTAGGTACAATCTGATAATTACATGCGTCTATCCAAAATTATGGTACTCTAAATCCTCGTCATACTAGCAAGCAAGGCTACGATAATCACAGAGCCCTCGACTTAGGCACATACCTCTAGAATCGTGGTATTTAACATTTTTGCGATGCCGCTAGCTTGGCTGCGAAAACCTTAAATTTCCACACCCGAGAAATACATCCAAAATCAGACTATATGTCCTCACCATGCTGGCTAATGTGACTATAGAAGACTAGATTCCAAACTTAGATGACCTAGCCCATATAATTTTATCTTGTCAAAAATTAAATTAAATCATCAATGGATACTCAAAAATCAAATTTATCACGAACATCAAGATTCACAAATGAACAAAAATCCTTCAAATCATATAAATACAAACTCAGATGCTACAGCTAACATCAAGATTCAAAATTCAACAATCATTCATCAAAATCAATAAATACAAACTCAAATTCAACAATAATCCATCAAAATCAAATTCAACAATAGAAAGTAAAGATAAATCAAATCAAGAAAAAAAAAAGAGTTTTCAAATCGAAGTTAAAATAAGATTCTCAAGGGTCGTCCCAGGAATCTCTCAGGGGATCCTAACTGTGATTGAGTACCTTCAAAATATATCCTAATCCTACTGCAGGCTGTAGTGGTACTCTAGTTCGAATACCACCACATAAACTCGATCTGCATAGGTCACCACTAAAAACGTATCATGACCCGCACCCTAGAGTTAGGGCACGAGAAAGTAACAACGCCCAGCCTACGCCGCAGTGTCGACGGTAGAACGCTATCCTAGGTCTCATGCATCTAACAGTATAAGGCTAAGCAGTTTATACTCCCCGAATGGGGGTGACATAGCAGAAAGTAAACTCAATCACATCTAAGGTAGAGCATAATGGAAGATAGATAAAACATGAAATCCAAAAAAGATACAGCAGATAGAAGTCTAAGTGTCTAAGATACACAACCCAGAAATACATCTCAAAACTCAAATACAGAAATCCATAAATATAACTCAAGACAACTGAAAGTAAACTGAGCAAAACCCTAGCTACCTATACAACCTCTACTGTGTCTCCTCTAGGCTAGCTGGCAACCTCCATGCTATCTGTAAAATTATCAACAGGTCCAGTCAGGACAGGAGCGAGCACAATGCATCTCAACAGTTCATAACAGGTTAGAAAATCTAATCATGCAGTAAAGTAAGATACATGTACTGAAAGAAATGTTGTATGTAAACAGAGAGACCTGTAACAGAAATATCTACTATAAATAGAGACTATCAGTGGCTAGTGAGTCAGAGTACAATATAGACATGTAAATGGCATAAGAGATTCTGATAAGACACTATGGAAAAGATTCTGACAAGATACTACTTAGGTATTATTTACATGTCTACTTCTACTCCCCCGTACCCCCAATCAATATACAAGGATCCAACCAGGTTATGTAATGATTCCATGCAAAGGCCCCCGAAGGAAGATACATGGATGTCCCATAAATGGGAATTCTAGGAGATTCTAGGATACCCAGTAAATGGGATAAGAGATTCTAGGAGGCTCTGTGATCATAAGAGTATATGTCACAAGTGATCAAAGAACCAGTGAAGCATAGTGATACGCCATGTAAGTGAAATGACAGAACATGTAGTACCCGATGCTTTCTAAGGATAACATCTCAAGAAGGGATCCATATAGTACCAATCCGTGTGACCAACGTGACAGTACAAGTAAAGTAATTTAATGTAGGAAATAATTCTAAGCAGGATATGAAATGATCAGAGAATGTACTCGCCTGATAACCTGAACAGCTGATAAGTATAGGGGATCCAACTGAAGCAACAGAGTCCTATTTAAAGCAACACAGGTTACAAGGTGTTCAAGTTGTAATAAATGAATCTCTACAAGCAATCTATATTATCATAGGTTCTTCTAAGTCAAAACAACTCTAGGTCGACTCCGGCTAATAATCTAGTCAAACTAGGTCAAGTGTTGACTTACAGTTGACTTTGGGTCAACTGGTCAACTATGGCCAAACAGGGTCAATTCTAGTCTAATATAAAGTGTACTTCGTTATTTGTACGTCGAAACTTACGTCACGCAAATCGAGATAAGAAGATTATCAGTAAAGTTGATAATATTATTATAGTGATCCACGTGTTCATCTTGTCAATTTCAGCGATGTGAGATCACTGGAATTGACTGAGCTCAGTTTCGTTGTACTAATCACGAAATACGAACATTATAAGAATTTAATTATTAATAAATTATAAAAGAGTTAAACTCAGAGAAACTATCAACAAACATTGTTGGACGATGAAATAAACATCGCCAACGTGTCCAGAATAGTCAAATTAGCTAGGATAGCCTACCCATCGGTCCAATTTGGACACAAGGGCGAAAAAGTAATTTTGGGTCAAAACGGTGTCCGTGTCGGAGCCGTTTTGTACCGAAAAATATGCAAGAAAATAAGTCTATAAAATATAGCAAATTATATGTCCACAAAACCTGAATGACGATATGAACCCAACGGTATCTCCAGAATTGGATTTCGTTGACCCGATCTCAATTTGGTCCGTTGACCAGAACTTGGAATTCCGGTTTGCACGGAAATACATGCCGGAGCCCAAGTTCTCAAAACTCAGCAAACTGTATGTCAACGAATCCAGAATGGCGATACGAACTCAACAGTATATCCGGAATTGGATTCTGATGAGCCGATCTCAAAATGACCTGTTGACCCGGATATTGGTATCCGACTTGCACCGAAATGCGTGCCGGATCCAATGTCCACCAAAACCTAGCAAATTATATGTCAACGAGTCCAGAATGACGATACGAACTCAATGGTATATCCGGAATTGGATTCCGATGAGCCGGCATCAAAAAGTCCCGTTGACCCGGACTGTGGGACCCACTTTGCAACGAAAAATGTGCCAGGGCCCACGTCCTCCAAATCTAACAAATTTTATATGAAAACATGCCAGAACGACGCCACGAGTCTACTGGTGGTGTCAAAAATGAAATCTGGAGTCCCGTGTTCAAAAATGGAATTTTACAACTTGGAAATTACGAATTCGGACGACCAACTTTGGCGTTGAATTCAACCAATCAAACAAGCTCACAATGAAACGAAACTGGAGGGGTAGCAAGAGGGTTATACCAGCTTCGCACAGAAACTAGTAGCATGCCAAACGGAGCTGTGGTAGAGGAGGTACAAGCTGACGAAGTTGACCCCGCAAAACTGTCCAAAATTAATATAATTTAAACGGTCAACTTGGTGGCCGAATTTGAGGCATCAAACGATAAAGTCAACGAATAAAAATTGACAAGAGTGAAGGTGGATATACCTAGATTGTGACGGAGCGAAGAAATCGTCGATCCAACGGTCGAATTTCTCAGAAATCGTGCACGAAGTTGCTGCGATGGGGCGCCAAAATGAACTTGATTCCGTGCGCGTCACGACGGAACTTCGTGCGAAACGCACGAATCGCCTCGACGGCGCGTCCCGGAGGACGGTGGCCACCAGGGGACTGCTCGCCGGAGTGGGGCGCACCTGCGGGGGGGTGGCCGGAGCCACGGCGAAGTGCGGCCGGCGCCGGCACAGCACCGCCAGTGCGCGCGCGGCCAAGTGGCGCGCGCTGTCGAGCATGCAGCTGTTGCTGCCACTGGTGTGTGCTGGGCTGCGCGCGGGGCTGCACGGCCAGGTCCGGCTAAGGTGGTGATGGTTTAGATGATGTTGATGGTGCCCATGGTGTTGGAGAAGGAGGAGGCAAGTGATGATGGTGGAGGTGCTGTGGTGGAGGCGACGGCCAGGCCACGGCGGAGGCTGGCCAGGGGCCGAGCTCGGGAATGAGGGTGGAGTCGGGCTCAGCTGGGAAGAGCTTGGGTGAGCTAAGTGTGCTGCTGTGTGAAAATTTGAGAGGAAAGAAATAGAGATAATTTTGTGTGGAGAAAAAAATACTTGTGAGCAATCAATGGAGGGGAGAGAGAGAGAGGAAAAGTAATTCCTTAAACTTAGGGCCAACTACAAAATGAGATGGCTGTGTGTGTTGGATGTGGAAAATTAATGGTGAGGATTAATTGAGATAATCCAATGGCTAGGATTGAATGTTGGGAAATTGGTCATTCCAAGGGATTTAATTCAATAGAAATTTCCAATAATAATTAAAAATAGATAGAATGAGTTCTCAATATTTTTTAAGGGTAATGCGGCTGAGGGTGATGGTGATGGAGAGTAACATGGAGCTTGGACTGGGTTCGGTTGAACCGGGTTGGATCAAAATCGGATATTGTGCAAAAATTGAATAAAAATAGGTGTTGATGATCATGGATAAATAAGTAGCACATGGGAATTCCAATAAATGGGACACAAGTGTCGTGTGGGTAGTAGGCTCAATGTAGGAGATGTCCATAATTGGGGCTGACAGGGTTTGGTCGACAGGGTACCCACAAATCAAGTTGGAAAATGAATGTGACACCGTGGGGTGAAATAAAATTGGGTCACGTGTTAGGAAAGTTGTGTGAAGCAAATGGAGCACAAAATGACGTGTCTGAGTGGGACACGAAGGTCATGGGTGACGAGCGTGTCGAGTAGATCATGCATGAGAAGTTGGTTTCAAGAGAATGACTGGTCTTGTGCTTCCAAATTAAAAGTCACGGTAACATACTAAAAATGATCAAGGAAAAGAGTGGGAAAATAATTAATAATCAAATGGTCTAAATCTACCCGAAGTTGTGCGAAGCAAAAAGAGTACAAGGGAATAAGTTTGGATGAGACACTATATACCGTCATGAAGGCAATCATGTCCACTACAAAACTTATGAAGAAGATTTCCAGAGTTGAACATCCCTGACACTCCAAATATCAAAGGCACGAAAAAGCACATTTATAGATAAATAAATAAAATATTTTATTTATTGAAACTAAACAATCAGAAAAAATAAAATAAAAAAATAAAAAAAATCAGCCCAAAAATCAGGGTGCTCACAATATAGGACTAATAAGGACAAGTTTTGGGCTGCTTAATAGTGTCCTATTAGGGTAGTCATTTGGGGCTTATAGGACTGAACATGGGATTGGTTTGGGACAGTTTATAGGCTGTCCAAATGGCTAACAAGGTGGACTGTCCAAATGGGTTTTCAGGACTGCCAATAGACTGTTTATAGGGCTTTATTAAGACAAGAATTTAGGCTTGTGTGGACTGTTTCCAGGTTCAAATGAGTGCAAGGATTTACATGGTAATGAACTAACAAACATGTAGGAGAAATCAAGACACTCAAACATCAATTGAGTTCAGTCCAAGAAGGAATAAATGTCAATTTCTAAATACAATTACATAGGAAAAACTAGGATTGAAATCAACATTCAGTTTAATCATTGAAACAGTCATTCGATTCTCAGTTTTAATATTCAGTTGTGTGTGTAAGAATGTGTGAACATGTGAGAGTGAGAGGAAAACAGTATTTAGGCATGTGTGTGTATGATTCAAGTGACAGGATATCATAAGAGGGTGGCCTGTGTAGTGACTGCATCTATGTACATGTGTGTGAGTGTATTTGTGTACCTGTGTCATCAGGAACTTGGTTTAATATCTCCGTTAGAAGAATAAAAGGGAATCAATTCATATATTCTCAAGTTCATGGTGTATAAACGTGTGAGTGAAAAATCAGTGAAGTGACACACACGTGTGTTCAAGTGTCAATAAAAAATAGGGAATCATTTGTGTGTGCGTCTAAAAGGATGTGAAATCACCTCAGGAACAAAGTGGCAGTGTGTGGATGTGTGGGAAACCTGTGTGACAGGAATGATTTCAGTGTACTGCCTGTGAGTAGGATTCAATAGTTAGGGAGTATGTGTTCTCAGTAAAATTCAAGTGTTGACAAATGTTCTCAGAAGAGCAGTGAGCAAATGACAGTCATTACAATATGGGCAATATGACTATTAGCTAATAGTACAAGGATTAGGGGAGTTGAGTGTAATGCAACTCAGGAATGTAGCAATGTAGTGTCAATATAAAATTGAATGGTGAATAGGAATAGCAAATCAGTGATTTAGTTCTCAGGAATTATGAGAACAAAATGACTGTCCCAACCCAATTTCGTAAATACTATTCCTGTGTCAATATCAACCCAAGTCATGAATCAATCCTCAACAGTAATCTAATACATGTGTGGGTGAATCTCACATGGCAATTTAACATCAAAAACAGGTTTAAATAGAAATCGAATTTCAGAAATTGTAAGCTGAAAACGTGTATCAGTAAATATAGGGGAAACCCAAATCAAATTCAAACTACAACTAAATGATCAGTCAAATGGTTGGTAAACAAAGTGTTTTATCTGTACGTGTCCAACAGACCATAATATGTCAAAAATATGGACACAAACGTATCTAAACGAAAATAGGACTCAACCACAGAAACTGTGTACAGACAGTGTGGTCGAGCAGTGTCGAGCCCTCGTGCTCGCGACACCAGGCACTAGAGGACACGTGCTCATGTCAGAAGATAGGTAACCTATAGGACTACTAGGTCGGCAACCTTTTCTGTGTCCTCGTCGTGTTAAGGTGAGACACGAAGCAAGTATCAGAACCCAAACTGAACTGTGCACAGAACAAAGCAAAACCCGTGCGTGGCCAAGTGCGTGTTCGATACGATACGAGTGTGTCTCCAACTTGGAGGGTGTCATGTCAGTCACGTGTCCGTGCTACATGCCAAGTATCGTGTCCGCTAGTGGCATAGATACGCCACACTGAGCCACGAGTAGCAGGACAGCCAACCGCGTGTGTACGGGGGCGTGTCCACGGGTCCAGTACGACCCCGACACGACACGAGACGTGTTCAGAATATTAGAAACGTTTAAGCGACATAAAAGGAAAAATTTTCATTCAAACACAAATCGAAAACAGAATCGAAATGCCCACTGTGGCATTTCGTCGAACTCCTACGACCCTACACTGATACGTGTCCGATATGGACACGTACAGGACACAAAATGGCACGAATCCTATTCCTACAGAGAGAGGACACCTAGGGCTTCCTTTCCATGCAAAGAAATCGAGATTTGGTGGAGGAAATAGAAAGTTACTTATGTGTGTTCCTTCACAAGAAAAGCTCCCAAAAGTGAGATCTCCTCAAGCTAGCCAATGGCTCCAAATTGTACCAAACCTGAGAATGGCCTTCACCAACAGTAGGGGGACACTAATTAGGTTACAATGGAAGAAGTTTCAATGAAAATGGACTAATATTGAGTAAATTATGAAGAAATTTTAATGGAGAACAAACCTTTCCTTAGAAAATGAAGGGATGAATAAAGAGGAGGCACAAACATTGAGAGAGACTTTATAGCAAGGGAGGGGAATCCCTAGGCTGGTCATAATTGCTAGGGTTAGGGTTTTGGGGATGAATCTAATGGCTCTCATTCCATCTAGCCTATTCAATGGCCTAAAATCTAGGTTTTCCTTCTAGTCAAGTTGTATCCTATTCATTCTAACTAATCATGACTTAACCCAACTAACCAATACTAACTAGACTCAATGTGGCTTACTAGACTAGCTATAACTAATCTAGGTTAGGTCCAATCTAGGTTAGGCTAATCTAAACTACATGGAAATTAATTAAATAATATTTAAATCACACCATTCAAATAAATCATTTTAAATTCCTAATAAAATATATTAAATTCAAATAATTAAAAAATGACAAAAATATCCTCAACTAAAAAATAATAAATAAAATACCCTAATCATATGGCTAGGCTCTAGGGTAGACAGTCTCTACGGTTTCACTAGCAAAACACCAAAATCATAAATTATGATTTTTAAATAGTTTAAAATAATTAACAATCACCAAAAATCATAATATGAAATAAATATCAATAAATAATAATTATAACCACAAAATTTCAAAATTACCCTCATTTGGAAAACTGGCTGTTACAGTACTCAGAGTCCAAATTCTTCTCGCCACTACAGCGAGTGAGTCTGTCAAAGACAGAGACCTTCTGCGACGTATCAGAGGTGATGCGCGGGGCATTAGCTGCACCCCTGTACCATCGACGCATCTTCCTCGCTTGAGAGGAAGATGGCTGGAGAATGTGGTCAGCCGCATATTTCCCCGAGAGATATGCTGCACCAGCGGGCGCATCTTGGTTGCTGAGGACGTCAGCAGGAAGGGATGGCTGTATTGGTGCATCCCCTTCGGTGGTGGTGCCAGAGGCGTCGACCTTGCGCACCCAGACTTGGCGAGTCTTTTTCGGCTTCGGCAGCCGCTTCGAAGGACTCACGTTGCCTTCAGAGATGAACTCCTCATACGCCTGTTGATTGAGGCGTACGACCAGCGTCTTGTGGGAGGAGCCCACCTTTACATCGTCGGAATGCAACACAGCTTTCTCGGTGGAGGAGAAAGAGGTCCCCAGCAGAGTCGCCAGCTTGTTTGCCATTAAAATCTTTTGATGTAATTTCTATACAAACAGAACAGTGTTACAATACAGGACTTAGATGTAGTCCTAGGAGTACACTTTTGTTTATCTGGGTCCCTTGTGCCGATGGAGCGAGTGGTAGTGCGTTGACTCCGTTGACGACCTGACGACGGTTCTCGGTTCTCTGAAGATCTGGGTTGCTCTAGGTGCATAAGCTTACGGAGAGGAAGAAGACGTTGAGTGTCTGTATCTGCCTCTCTCTATGTGTTGCCGATGGTTGCCCGACGTGTCTCTGTCTGTATGTGCGTGTGAAAAAAGGAAATAATCCCTCTATGTATAGCTTTGCAGGCTGGCTGCTCATGCGCACATGTAGGATGCGTCTGTACGTGGGGACGCCACGTGGTGATTGCTGATAGAGACGTATGGACGATGCGTCCTGATTGAGGAGTTGAACCCTTCTTGCTGTCGTGGGCTACGATGGAGCTGACACGTAGCAACGGAGAAGATCTTTCAGTTGCTGAGATCTTGGGTGATTAGCCCCCCTTCATAGGCTGAATCAAGTTAAAGGACGCGTGTCGTCGGTCCATGGCTCGAAGATCTCGGATTTGGTGGAGAGTGATCTAATAGGATGTGCCTGGGATTGGGCGCATGAGGAGGCTTTGGCTCGTAACCTTTAGGAGTCACGAACTAGTCGGGGCACATGGCTTTTGAGGCGCATGTGGGGCTTCAGTAGTGACTTTACTTCTGTCTTTAGGGATCAGAGAAAAGTCTAAGGCGCGTGGCCTTTGAGGCGCATGCAGAGATTGGGGTGCATGGCTGCGAAGGCGTATGCGAAATGGTTGGGCGGCCACGTGGCTTGTAACCGCCGGAGGGAAGCAATGATGGTGCTGACGTCGGCGACGCTTCGTCTTCTGCAAAAGCTGTCAAGTTCAGTCCTCGGGGGACGTGCTGTCAACTCTGTCAGACTTCAGCATTTAATGTTCTTTTGACAGGTGATGGGTTTGTTGAGTGGGCACATCGATCGGCGTTCCACTGGGCGCATAGGGACGCATGGGGGCGCATCCTTTGATGGAAGCTGGGAGCGTCAGCACGATACACGGTCTGGCCGGCGCATCCACTTTGCATGACACGTCTTTATGGGCCCGACTGTTACGTTCTTCGAGTTCTTTAAATAGCCGTTCTTGACTTGGCTGAATTTAAAGCGTCAGGTTTATCACCATTTAATGCAAATTCATTGTACGGGATTCGAAGAGCCAGCCACTTGGCGCATGGGTTTGATTTGCCCGACCTATAAATAGTGGCATAGAGAGGGTTTGCTTCTCGTTCTCTCACGTCCTCCCAAAATGAACTTGTTTGCTCGAGCACATTCTGTTGACGAGACGCTCCCGAGGGTGAAGATGCGACACATTGTCTCCATTGATGCACTTGAAGGTGACTGTTACATCCAAAAGTCGGAGTCGAGGGCTTCTGAGGCAGGCAGAAGGTGCCTGTTGCATCCAAAGATCGGGATGCTCGAGCCTCGTCTCCGTTATGCTGGAAGAGCCGCAGATCGAAATTGCGGTGCCCCGATCATCTTTCTTGGGCTTTGGGATAGCTCCTCCTCCTGCTAGAGTGGGTGTTGCCCATTCTGGTTAGGTCGAAAGCTGCTTCTTTCGCCGCAGGTTGATTTGCGGTGCTCTTCTCTTCCTTGGTTTGAAGAGCTCTTTCTCCAGCTAGAGGGTTGATTGCCACCCTCGTTCTGCTCAATAAATACTTCATTAGTCGAAGCATTTGATGGCGCATATGCTGACACTTCATGATGCGCCTGACTGGGACGCTGAAGGGCGGCACATAACTGAGCTGCTGAAGGGATGCACATAACTGAGGATGCACATAACTGAGCTGCTAAAGGGATGCGCATGGCTGAGACCGCATGGAAAGATGTGCCTGTTTGAGAGCGCATGGTGGTTATTGTGCCTAGCTGTAGACTTAGGGTCTTTTCTTTGTAGAAATCCTCCTTTGTACAGCTCTTTTTAAGACATGTAATAGACTTTTATATGAAAATAAAAATCTTCTTTTAATGTCTATATTTTTGCTTTGCTGTCCCATATACTTCCTCTGAGCTCCCTGGCGCATGTAATATTTGGCGCATAGGATTTCTGGTCCTGAAATTCTATGCTTATACACGCACGAAGTCCATCTCCGCGACAAAAACGACAGGCTGAATGCACATTGGCTGAGCGGTGCACGCGCTATATCTCCGCGCTCGCACAACGAACAGTCGTAAAATTTCACGAGCATGAGGGCAGAGGTTGCCCACACGTGCTCACAAATTTTCACGAAAAAATATGCTTTGTGCATCACGCAATCACACGCAGACAGCAGGGCACGCACGGCCTCGTGCACGGGATCCGTGCACGTGCGTCCGTTGCCCGAAACGTCGCTGAAACGATGTCAAACCCAAAACCGTCTTCACAAAAGTTTATCAAATCATATTATCTAAATATCCAAGAAGACAGAAATAAAAAACAATAACTTTCTATCTTATGCGGCATTTCGTCGAACACGTGCCGTAAGGGACCGACACAGGCTCGATACCTCCATCAAACGGAGTCGAAATCCCACCAAATTTCGTTGGCAAGGCTAGGGCACCTATATGGATGCAAAAATGAAGAAAAAGCTAGATTTTCAATGGTAGATTAGGATTTACCTATTCAGTGTCAAAACTTAATGATCGGGGCTCCTCGGTTGTCGTGTCGGCCGATTTTCCTCCAGCAAAACCCTCAGTCTCCACTCTAGAAATGCTCCAGCAGATCCTCCTCTCCTCGATGAGCACAATGGAGTACGTTTGCGAAGAAATGAACTCCGAATGAAGAAAATAGGTGTTTTGGAGAGATGGATCTTTTAGGATTTCTTGGTGGAGGCTCACAATTTTCACAAATAATAAAAAGGGGAGGGGGTGCTGCTGTGTTGGGCGGCCAAGGGAGGTGTATAGGGGTTAGGGTTTCACTTGGGCTATCTTCTACTCAATTAGAAATGGGCCCAAGTCAAAAAGCTCAAAGGCCTACATGCAAAAAGGCTAAATAAATAAATAAAAGCCTTAAAAATAATCTAATGCACAAAATAAATTCTACAAATGAAAATAACAATTCTAATGCATGGTTAGGCCCCTATACAAGTCCACTATGGTTAAATCTGTTGCTAGCACAAACAAGAGTCAACATATTCAAGAAATCACATAAAGGTCAAAATGGCTAAAATGACTGAAATACCCTTCTATGAAAAAGTGGATGCTACAAGCACACACCTGACGAGATAACCAGGTCCTCAGAGTAACGTAACAAGACACATAATATCATGCCAATATAACTGAATATAAATTGCTCAAATAAATAAGTCAATTGAATTATAACATGGCCCAATATACGCCTATTGAACTAGCGTACCATCCCCCCAACCAAACAAGGACAGTAGATGGTAAACTAATTCACGATGACGTATCTTTCCATGCTATGAATCCAATATAGTATCCGAACCCCAACAAGGTTTAATACCTTCTCATCGAAGTAGTAAGTCACACCTACAACCAAAAGTACTTATACCTAACAGATAAGATACCCTAACCAGTCTAAGTCTATGAAGTTTTAAGAACATCGTCCAACGCATGGGCCCCGGCTAAAATGGGATCGATATGGTCCCCCCTTGGGGCACCAGAGGCCCAATCAATAAGAGCATAACGTTCCGCAGAATGCCAGTGGCCGTCAATAATCAATGGTCATCAACCCCGTATCTCCATCGGAGCATCCGGTTCACAAGGGAAAGTGCATAGTAGCCCATACGCTAAGGTATTGTCCTTCCCGCCCAATGCCTACTATGTAGTATCCACAACAGAAAATCTCTATAACCGCTAATCAAACTAGCATGCAATTCTATTAGCGGTTAATCTTATCGCATGACTTGTACGTACTGTGGCCAGCCAATCACGTACGTCCGTATTCTACATGCGACACACAATTTTATGGTACGACGTGTCAAGTTCAAATGAATGCAACAAACAAGGTGGTCCCTTAAATCTAGGTTGAATGTGTAAGAAAAATAATACATAGCAGGAAAATATAACTGAACAGTAAATTCTAACAGGTTATGCCATGTATCATAGTTTATTTTGCATAAAAAAAATAATGCATGAAATATGAGAAAAAATGAATAAACAGTAAATTGTGAGGTGTCTTTCCTGATTGAGGCCTGAGGTGGTGCTACAATAATCAAGGTGGCACGAACTGCAACTTTGGGTAACAACTACACAAGGTGACCTCTGATGGTGGCACGGACAATTCCATTGGGTCCAGAAGGGTCAAATTAATTAGGGTCTATAAGAGGAAGTACAGATTTGGCCAGGGAATATGAATAATAGGATTGGTTATGGACAGGAGAAAAATCAAAAAATAATGAATAAATATTATATATACGAATTTTAGAAAATATTCCTAAAAACTATTTTTTATGAGTCAAAATATTTATAGGAATAATACTTAAAAGTACTTAAAGTCAAGAAAATCGTTTTCGGCAAAAACTCAAAGTTGTCAGAATTGGATATTAGATAGGAACTCTATTTTATTAGTAAAAATAATATTTTATAAATACTTAAAAATAAAGGAAAATTCGATTAAGGCTAAAACTATGTTTTGATATGTAAAAATTGTGAATATATATTAATGTCACTCTTTGTTTGGAAGAGAATGGCTAGAATATTGTAGTAAAAATATTATTAATTCCAAGTCAAAAATCGTATTTAAAATAATACCGTAACATAATTTATGGATATAACAATATTTAATATTAATAAAAATATTAGTAAAACCCATGGATTTAATATAACCATAACCGTATATAAAAATATATTTTAATAAAATGCATTGGAATACTGTTATCCTGCAGGAAATATTTAATAGTTCAAATAGCTTTTTAGATACATATATTAACAATACTTATATGAGTATCTCGTTACTAACAGTTTAATAATAATAATAATAATAATAATAATGATGATATTAATATTAATAATAAGAAGAAGAAGTAATAATAGCTAATAATTCCTAAAACAATAGCTAATACCAAGAGAGAAAAAAAGATGGAAAATTCAAACAAAAATAAAGGGAAAAGAGAAAGGAGAAAGGAAGGAGAGAGAGGATGAAGGAAGGAGAGTGAGGAAAAGGCGGAGGAGAGAGAGAGTGTGGGGACGAGAGTGATGGGGCTCGAAAGAGGGGATGAAGAGAATGGGGGAGGAAAGAGGAAGGGGGCGCTCAGGCAGATCAACGTGGCGGTCGAAAACTGGATGCCGCGGTGGAGGCAGAGGTTACGAAGAGGTGGTCGTCATGGACGACGATGGGCGACGGACAGCTGGCGGTGGCGCTCGCAGCTCGGAGCGGTCGCCGCGAGGGGACGAGGTCAAGGAGGCTGGGCTGGGCTTGGCGGATCCGGCCGGCGGTCCGACGGCGCTCGCCGAGGTGGGGGCGAAGTGCTGCAGCGCTGATGGCCGCGCGTCTCGTCGTTCCGATTGCGCATGGCTAGATCTGGCCGCGTGAAAGGATCGAGGCTTGCGGGAAGAGATGAGTCGGGCACGGTGGCAGAGATGCAGGGAAAGGCATGGCACGAGGACAGGTATGGTTTGTTTTGATTTGTTGTGGTGTTGGGGTGTCTGGGACGAGATGGCACCTAGCACGGTGGCGCCGGTGGTGGTCCGGTGGTGGTGATTTTGTGGTATGGCTTTAGGTTTGGAGATGCCGACCACGGCGGGGGTGGTATTGTGGAGGGCACTGGAGGTGGCTGACGGCTCTATGTGGTTGGCTGCACCTTGGTGGCGGCAGGTTTGGGGCTGCCGCGGGTGGTCGGAGTGATTACTGTTACGGTGGTGATGGGTTGGGTGCGACGGTCGTGGATGCCGTGAGTCCGGGAGTTGGCGGTGTAGGTGATGTTGGTGGTGGCAGTAGGTGGCTAGAGCTTGTGT
>JANAVB010025398.1:1267566-1402242 GCA_029216955.1 Iris pallida | reverse complement strand
ATATATATATATATAATATATATAGATATATTATATATATATATATATATATATATATTTTATATATATATATATATATATATATATATATATATAGGAAGATAGGAAGATAGAGAGTGAGTGTGTATGTGTGTCAAGTGTGTCACAGGTTTATGGTGTGGTGTCATAGGCCTGTGTGTGTTAGAGGAGCAATGTGAGTGAGTGAGGGTGTGTCCACATATGTGTGTGAGTGAATGTGAAGAAATCTGGAATCAAATGTGTGTAAGAGGAAATTAACATAGGTTTTAGTTCCTGAAATTTATAGAACCCCAACCCAACTCCCAATGACAACCCCATTTCAGTTTTCAGTAAATAGGAAAGGAACCCAAATGACAGTGTCAATGAGAGCTCTTGACAGTTCTCAGGAACTGTAATCTCAGATGTGAGAGTGAATACCAAGGACAACTTCTCAATGAACTAAATTTCAGATTTAACATTTTCCAGGTTTGAAAACAGTCCAACATTCCATTCCATTTCAGTTTCAGAAAACATAGGAGAGGAAATCACATTAGTGAATGCAACAATGTTGAATTACCAGGTTATGCATATTACAGGTTTATCAACCTAATCTCAGATAAAAAGAAAAGGAATTCAATTCAGTACAAACCATAATATCTCATGTTTATACAAAATTCAGATTTTCAGTTCAATAATTCAAGTCCCAAATCGAAATCAAAACTCAACCAAACAACTCCAAAATTGGCATAAAGCTAGATTACTTATAGGAGAACAATATTAGGATATAAAAATTGCAATTAACAGTATTTAAACTAACTAAAATGGATGCTAAAATCCAAACTAAAAAACTGGAAAAATCAGTGAGAATAAACATGTATCAGGAATTTTAGGGAAATGGAATTTGATATCTAAAAACAATTTAATATGTAAAATTTAAGGTTGGTAATGAAAGACAATAATGTGTTTGTGTCTCAGAGAGTGTCTCGTGTCCACCACAATGTGACACGACGTGTCCAAAAGAAGAAACTCAAAAACAGCACACACAGACACAGTGCAGTGTGCACAGTCTCGTACGTGTGTGCACGCGTGTCGTGCACCCGACACGACACGACACGAATTGGGTCGTGTCCTTGTGCAGGGTGGTTCGCCTAGTGTCCACCTAGGTTTGTGTCACCCTGTATTAGGTCCACGTGTCGTCGTGTCCAACTTATTAGGCCGTATCAGTGGCCTAAATCGAGTGTGTGCAAACCCAGTGCAAGCTCGATTTCACCCTAACCACTTCACTAGATCCAACAAAACTTTGGGGGCATGATGTCAGTGCATGCCCCCTCGTGTCCACCAAAATTTGTACCAAGAGAGTCCGTGTCGTGTCCTACAGGGGGCCCGAGTAGCAGGGGACTGCTAATGCGCGTGGAAACAGTGTGTTCCCGTGTCCATTCAGACACGACATGACACAAAACTAAACTCAGTACAACAGAAATCGATAAGCGAGACAAAAACACTAATTCCTATTCAAACATAATTCAAAAATCAAAACGAAATGCCCATTGGGGCATTTCATCAAACACTTAGGTCTATGGTCGGATACGTGTCCGATACGGACACGAAATGGGTCCAAAATGCCACGAAAATCTAGGGTTAGCTAGGGGACACCTAGATCTAGGTCTTCAAGCAAAGAAATCCAGAATTTAATAGAGTTTAGGGTGATTTACCTAGTGGTGTCCAAATGCAAGAAAAGCTTCCAATAGGGGGGTTCCTCCTTGCTAGCAAACTTCTCCAAATTGCTATGAAACTGAGAATAACATATACCAACAGCAAGAAAACCTAAATTAAAACCTATTGCAATTTGTTTGAGGGAAAAAGGAATTAATTTGGATTTTCTATGAATTAATGAAGTTGGTACATACCTCTTTTTCAAAATGAACTTTCCTAAAGAGGCTAGCCCTAATGGAAGAGACTATAAATAGGGGGGATTCCCTATGCTAGTGGCCGGCCAAGAATTAGGGTTAGGGTTCCATGGTATTGGGCTTGGGCCTCTTTGGCTAAGTTACTAATTAATGGTTCAACCATAAGTCATGGCTTATGACTAAAAGCCTCTCTATTCTAACTTAGATTCTAATTGGCCTATTAGGAATCAACTTAATGTTAGGTTAGGGTCACATGACCTAATCAAGTCCAAACACAACTAGGATTAGCTTCTAGGTTAGTCTACCAAGGTCAACACTAGTCAAAGTCAACCTAGTCAACCATCATTCAAATAATTCCAAAATAAATCCTAAAATTCCCATAAATTCAAATAAATTATAATAAATTCAAATAACCTCAAAAATGACAAAAATACCCTCAAACTAGAAATGTGGTAGTGACATCCGATACGTACAAATATACATGTGTATACACACAAAAAATTGGAGAAAAGGTGGCCCACATGTGTGTCGACATGTGGGGGTGTCACTGTGTCCAACCAAGTATCAGAATCGTGTCCAAAAGCCTGTGTCAGAACCCAAGTCAAAGTGTCAAAAACTGTGATCGGTTAGGGCTCGTGCGGCCATGTCGAAGGGTCTAGGACACGACACACAACACAATGGGCCTCGTGCTCGTGCACATAGCTAGGTTGGATCTAGGTCTAGGTAGTCGACACCCTAACACGTGTCCATGTGGTGTCCACGCTTCACACGAACAGCGTATCAGGGAGGGCTGTGCGCGCGTGCACTGTGTCAGTCGAGTCAATACAGGTGCGATATCTTCGTGCACACTCAACGAAACTTCGTGAAATTTCACGAGCACGTGGGCAGAGGTTGCCCCCACGTGTCCACAAAATTTCACGCCAAACCGTGTCGTATCCATCGAGTTATGATACTCAGGATGCAGGACAGTGCACGGGCTATGCACGGGACCTCGTGCTACGTCCCCGTGTCCTGTTTGGACACGAAAACAGTGTCAAAAAATAACAAAAAATATTTTTTGGAATCCCCTCTTATAGGGATACAAGTATATAAAATTAGTTTTGAAAAATAATAATTTTTATTTCTAAGAGGCATTTCATCAAGCACATGTTAACATACACCGACACGCATCCGATATGTATATCAAACGAACATAAAATCTAACCAAACTACATCTACCAGTCTAGGGTACCTAGATGCATGCTTTTATGAAGAAAAATCAGGATTTAAAGGAGTTAAAAGCGTTTACCTTTTGAGAGTCAAAATCTCAATGCAAAAAGCCTCCAAACGCCTCGATACCAATTTCGTACGATCCAAAGCCTCCAATTCCTTGCTAGCAACCCTCCAGCAAGTTCTTCTCCTCCCAAGGATCGCAACGCAATTCGTTTGGTCCAAATCGGATGAGAGATGAGAAAAATAGGCTACTTTGAGGAAGGTAGAAAAATTAGGGTTTGTAATGGAGGCTTGAGGCTATGTGATATGTTATATAGGAGGGGGGTCTGTGTTTGGCCGACTATGTACTGGAATTAGGGTTAGGGTTAGGGTTTAGTCACCAGGCAACTCAACTTAAGTCAAATTAAAGCCTTTTAGCAAAAAGCCCCAAAAAGCAATATATTAAAAACCCTAAAATGAATTTAAGAAGTTTCCTAATTTGGATTTAATCTCAAAATTCAAATCTAAATGATAATTAAGTCTTCTAATCATGGTTAGTCTCTAAACATGGTTATCTAAGGTTAAACCAAAAGAACCACTATCACAAAAAGCAACAATTAAAAAAATATTAATAAAATAGTTTGAAAAATTGCACAATTAC
This sequence comes from Iris pallida, assembly GCA_029216955.1. Lineage (NCBI taxonomy): Eukaryota > Viridiplantae > Streptophyta > Magnoliopsida > Asparagales > Iridaceae > Iris > Iris pallida. The sequence goes on along the minus strand of JANAVB010025398.1, from coordinate 1,398,486 downwards.
CAAAATACCCTTATTCTGGAAAAGTGGTAGTTACAGAAATGAAGAAAGAAAGTCTGAGAGATGAAAATGAATTTAGAGAGGAGCCTCCCTCCTCCATAATCCATTCTAAATATTCTAAACCGGATGAAACTTATGTTTGACCGGGCAACCCTAAAGTTTTTACACTACTGGTCCTCTTTGGTTCGGTTTAAATCGGTTTTTGGAAAGATCAAACCGTGAACCAAACCAAACTGACCGATTTTACAAAAGAATCAATCGAACAAATTCGAACGAAACAACGGTTCAGTTAAAAACCGACCAGTTCGGTTTGGTTTGGTTCGATTTAGTCGGTTCAGCTTAAATATGCACAGCCCTAGGTATTAGTCTATCTTGACTATAGGTTTACACTAGTGCACTTTGTGTGTAAGGACCACTTGAGGTTGTTCTCTTTGTACTGGCTATATAAGAGATCAAACACCTATGGTATTATAGATGTTTGTACTTTTAATCCGGATATAATAACAAACATGTAATGCAGTGTCATTACTTTGGACACATAAAAGAGTGATTCATTATGGATCGACAACCTCTATGAATTGGTAATGGCATTGTGTATGATGGACTCTTGATTATACAAGAAATTCATGTCCCAACACGACAGGTTGATGATGTCCATTTAAGGAGATCATAAGGATTCTCATGTATACCCTGTAGGTGGATTATATCCAATATGACAAAGTTGAGTGGTACTACTTAAGGATAAAAGATGTCAGTCAATATAATGTCTTAACATGGAAAGACGAACAAGTGAAGAACCCATAAACGTAATTTGAGATTAGGAAGGTAGTGCAACAATTGCCCTTTTGTGAACCGAGCTATTGTTAACGGGTCTGTATTGTGTGTTCGGGCTGAACATGGAATACCCAGATCCGTTAGGAGACCTAATCCCATTTTCTTCTTACGGTCCATGCCGTAGCCTATATATGTCACGTCCCGGTCCCGTAGGAACGATCGTCCTCGATAAGGCGTGATGCCGTACGAGCCTAGATTGCGCTCATGTAAGACAAGTTCAGAAATGGCCGATTTAAGCTAGGCCACAGAGTCGCACAGAGTGTCCCCATTTGCAGCAAAAAGTAAATGAACACAAGTTGAAGGCAATTTCAAGATCATTATTGATTTTCAAAAAGTATTACAAGCGGCACATTTCGCTCAAGCTCTCTCTAAACAAAAAAGGCGTGCCAAGTGGCTTACAACATGAGCTGATACATGACGATGTTCCAACACATTATGTCCTGTATATGGTGCTTCAACTCCAGTGCAACGCTCCAAGGCTCGAGAGTTAGCTCTGTGCCTTAGCACGTTCGAAGGAAGACTCTGCACTGGACGAGGTTCTCTTGCACCCTACAGGCAGGCTATATGGTTATCAATACATTGTTATGCACTGGTGGAGAGGTTAGCTCGCCCAACTCGCTATCATTACCAAACACGTTCAATTTAGTTTTGTGCACCATCTATCAATTGTTGTCTTTCTAATTTTGCCTTAGGATCAGTTTATTGCATATTATGTAAAGCCTATCTCGTATTCCAGACGTCAAGTGTCACATAAGGAATAACATACGTAACTTATCGTACTTACCGTACTTACCATCGATCTTCCCTGTCCAAGGTAAACCAAGTTAGCAACATGTTATACATAACGGTTTAATAGATTTGCATAAGAAAATGTGAGCATCAAGGGCGTATTTCTGTCTCGGGTGGACGATGTGCTCAAGTCGTCATATTGTGTTATACTCAAGTTTGTTGCGTTGCATTTCATTTGATTACTCAATTATTCATCTTACTCAAAACTACTTGTTTCAATGCAAGGTCGCGCACACGGATTGCCGCTTAGCGAGCCAACTTAATCTATATGCACCGGTCGCAGGCACCACAAGCCATTTGGACATTTATCTCTTGGTATCGTGGTTGCTATCAGCCAGTGATGGCTGGTACACCCTGATAGGCCACGCAATACCCGGCCTTATGTCGCTTGGGTGATAGAGCCCGCACCCAAGCTGCCCGTAAGCCATGATTCTGCCTAGGCCGGCCACAATGTCTCTGATCATTGCCTTGGAATCCTTCATTTGCTTCATCCCTCGTGTACATGAGTTGTCCGCGACCATTTCGTATTGTCTTATCATTTTTAACTTAACAGACTGTCTTTGAGCCATAGGCTGTCATTGAGCCATAATCGATTATCGACTAGGTTGGTGGCAGAATCCGTGCAGCGCGGGTAGCGGGCCCCGTTACACGTCCCCGTCATACATGTCGCTAATCATTCTTGTCTTCTTTCATGTCTTTCATTGATTCATTCACTTATTCGTCCGTTCATTCATTCAGTTATTCATTCATTCAGTCACTTATTCATTCGTTATGCAACTCCCAGTGCGGGACTGCCTTGGTGACCCAACGGTTCCGAACCTTTTTCCATGTTTCTATACTCTGCTTGGAATGACTATGTTGATAGTCTTCCTGCCTTATTTTAGTAAACCATTCATTGTTTTGTGTTTCAAGTTGTAGTATGATCTAGGTGACAAGTATTTCGTTCATAATTGAAGGCATAAGTAAATATACTCAAAACGTAAGCTGTGCGATGTCACGAGCGTGGAGTGCGTGCGAGGATTCAAGTAATTTCCCAAGTTCAATTCCATGTACTACACAAGTATACAAGATGGAATTATTTCCTTAGCTAGGTGCGTTGAGTTCTCTTATTAGCATGCAGGAGGTGATCGCCTAGCGATCTACAATATTGTCTGTATTATTATGTGTCAAGGCTAAGCAAAGACAGGTTCATCGGAGCCACCCACCTTAGCGATGATCGCATCGACCGAGCGAGATTTCGAGCGCGCCTTTGGAAGTCTAGGTCTGGATTCTTCTGAAGGATCAAGTCCATTGCCTTTGCCTTAAGCGAGTTATCTCACCGAGCAAGACGGCATTTGAGTCGTTGTACTTGCGCTGTTTGAATCGGCATTCCGCTTGGGCAGAGCGGGTCACTACAATATATATATCCTCTATTCTCTGGTCATTAAGATTTTCAAAAAGAGCAGCTTTCTTTAAACTCGTATTTCACGTAAGGAGAGAAAGAGGTGGCCAAGGAGAGAAGAAAGGGTTGAGAGATTGTCGTCCATACGACGTCCAACTCGAGGAAGAATACGATAGAAGTATTTCAGGTCGATGATTGATCGAGGTTGCTGAAACCGTCATCCATTTCTTATCACTTCAAGTATAATTCGTAAACCCTAGTTTCTGTCGTTGAAGGGTTAGATTACATCTTAAACATGTTCATCTTTTATCGATTGATACACCAATCCGCAATCCTGGGATCCCCAGTTCCATCAATATCCTTAACATTTCAAATCATATTCTTTTAGGCCTATCTCTAGTCCTAGCATCTCCATAGCTACTATATTATTGCTCCTCTCTAATAGGCTAACAAGAAAGCAAGAACACTCTTAATATTGGTGTCATGTCCATGACACGTCATGTTGGACACATCAAGCATTCCAGAAAACACAAAGAAAAACAAAAATAAATGTTGGGTCATGTCATTTTGTCCATACTGTCATGTTGTACTTTTGTCGTTGAAATATAGAGCATAAGTACAATCCTCAACTCCCATATGTAAAGTCCGAGTAACAAATTAGATATAATGTTCTGCTTTTCATGTTATTTAAACTGGCATTGTACAAAAATTTTAAAGCGTTCAAGGTTTTGCCTTCCAAAAAGGACTGGCGGCGCAGCTTGTTGCCCGCTTGCCATCTATTTCGGTATAATCTTTCTCTCTTAACAAACTCAAAGTGCTCCATAAATATATATTTAAAGTTTTAAACAAACAAACAACATTTTTGTTCAGAAACATTCATTTTATAATTTTCAGAAACCAAGTTTCCAACTAAGATAACAAGATCAAGTAAGAAGTTTCTACCAAAAGGTAACAAGTATAATTCACAACCACTACATTGTCCCACAATGTAATAACTCTCGATATTTGTACGAGATCAAAAGTAGTTCCAGTCCCGGTTGATAACAATTTTAGGTACACCAGTTGTGTTTAAGAGCAAGTACTTGATAAGCTCATAGAGCTTCTCCTCTCTCCTGGAACACTGGATCTCAATTAGTTGGAGGTGTGGGCATATGAAGGAGAGCTTCACTGACTTCTGGATGGCTTTCCATCTCGATGGTGATATTGGTGATACCTGCATAACAGATAATTCTGTCATTAACAATGACAATTAAAAGGTATTTGAAGTAATATTTCTTTTAGATTTGGGGCTACATATCTTACCCCTCTATTATTTAGAGTAAATGTTTTCAGATTAGGCGAGTGTTTCAGGAAAAGTGCTAGGACCTGAATCATGTCACTTGTTCACTTTCCAGCAAATGTCAAACTACTCAGGTTGTCAAATATCGGAAATTCTGATAGATCTCTGTGTAACTTACCCTTAGTATAACAAAAGAAATGCATATTCAGAACAAATTAGTGAGAATAATAATAAAGCAATAGTGCAACTCAACAATGCCAACCAAATTACAACACTAACAATCATACAGTATTGATTCACTCGAAATGTTAGTTTGAGAAACTCTTTGGTTGAAATAAGAACAACAGAACATAAATTTAGAATTAATATCTCATATTATTTCTTATTTTTCAGAAATAAGGTAAGTACTTAACTGAGATACCCAAACTAGACTACAACCTTAGATTGAATAATTTCTGCTTTGCACTTTTCATGTTCATGTACAGGAAACGTAATGACTAACTTGCAGATACACAAGTTCTAGCAAAAAAGAACTGTTTTTCTATGATTTCACTCCAGAAAAAAGAAATGAACTTTTTAACTTTCAGAATATTTTCCAACTCTAGTTAAGTAGTCAACCCAACTGGCATGATTCGATGTGAATATGAAGAATTTTGAAAACTAAAGTTACGGGTTTGGTCTTGAAGGGAGACTACTGTCTATAATTTTCAACAAGACAATTCTTAAATAGGGAAATGAGTGGAGCAGTTAATAGGCTCCTTTTGATAACACGAAGGTTGAATCAATAATAGAACATTCATAGGAACTTCCTCATACTTGAGGCTGTCACACGGACATGGATACAAAACAAACAAGGCAAGGACACTACAACACAAGCACAACACCAGTTTTGGTGTGTCCTAATGTATTTTAGAGTGCCCAAGATGTCTCCAACACAATAAAGGCCAGATTTTTGGAATGTCAAGGTTGTCCGACACAATACGGCAAAGGGTCGGTGATTCCTAGACATTTAACATAATAAATGTGAAAATTTACTACAAAGATGAGATAATATAAAAACAAAGGCGCTCGGTTACATACGATGGAGACTATTCTAGACACTAAGCACCTGCTCCATTATAAAGTAGTCAGAAAAATGAATAAGTTATCAAATTTACCACAAAGATAAGATATAAAAACTACTTTCTCAGACTTACTTTTACCTTTGAAAACAATATGAATTTTAAAACTTAGATCATTGGGGCATGGAGGGAAGACCGACGGATAAGTAACAATGACCAATTATGCTATTTATTTTTGTTGGCTTTGTACATAAGATGGCTAGTTAGAATTTGATTTTTCATAAGGTTCAACCGAATGTGCATGCAATGCGTGAGAAAAAGAGGCCTAGACGTTGAGCCCCTAATAATCTGCAATTACAAAATGAAGAGTTAAAATTGCAACAATACACACGTATAACAAATAGAGTTTAAACTAAAAATTCATCACATGCATGACAACATTAAAAAAAGCTTGATTGTAGTTTTCATCAGCCATGTAACAAACTTTTATTTTCAAGATAGGGAAAATAAAATGCCCAAGTGGCTGATGAAACTACAATGAAGCCATTATTAAGCGGCAGGTAGGATAACATTTTATAACCATTCCTGTTGGAAGACTTAAGTAGGGGTATTTATGTCTACTGTAGGATAATATTTGGAGTGTCCATCTACCTAATTAGTTTCTTGACTTAGAAGCAGACATTACATATAAATACGAAGACTTGAATTTGTAATAATATACAAGTATCAATAGATTTTAAACTTAAAATTCATCACAAGTCCACATTAAAAAAAGGGTTGATTGTAGTTTCATCAGCCATGTAACAAAAGTTTTGTTTGAAGATAGGTAAACAACCATCATTTAGTTCATGTGACCAAATTGAAATGAGTGTGTCAAACATTGTAAAAACATTTATAGAAACAAGCTGATATCAATTATATAATTAAGTGATGGTAATGTATTATATAAATATTTAGCCTAGTGATCTAGGTTAAATATCTATCCAATTATCTAAAAAAAGACAGTATAATATTTCAGGATTAAAATAATAATCTTCGCTTAGCATAGCTAAACATACCTGATAATCCTCGGAGAATGAGAAGTTTAGAGTTTCCACGTTAGCAAGACCTCTAATAAGTTTAATTGCATGGTCACCAGTAGTGCAAACAGTTGCATTCCGAAGAGATGATAGGTTCTCCAATGTTGTACAACCACTTTTGTTGGTATAAGTCAAGCATACTAGACTCGGAATAGAAATCAAGCTCTCACTCCAACCAAATATACAACAGTCAATACTCAACCTCTTCAATGTGTTAGAGGATATGCAGAGTGCATCAAGTTCACATTTATGCAGATCCAGATCTTCAAGCACAGGGCAAGAGGAAATGAGATTTTCCACGAAGCCACGTTTATTGATACATTGAATATGCAATCTTCTCAAACAACCCATGATCTTGGAGGGACCAAGTTCAACAATAAAATTAAAATTAATCATGCTCAACTCTTCTAAAGATTGGCAAGCAAGGATGTCGAGAGGAAGATGATGACGACACTGAACAAAATTAATTTGAAGCACCTTGGGGTTGTACTTTATTGCATGACGAATCCATCTGTGCTCATGACCCTCGTCAAAGTAGTCATACAAGCGCAAGCTGAGACTACGCAAGTCTGACGCATCACGCAGTAGTAATACAGTGTCAACAAAGTTCTCGAAGTCATGTGTATCGGAATCACTCAACTCATCTTTGCCGTTTCTGATGAAGCTCTCATCAGTGATATCTAGTGCAGGAACTGAAACCCATAGGTGTCTCCATCTCTTGGACAGTATGCTAGTTTGTACAGTGAGCTTTGTTTCAAGGAAAGATAGTATGTGATGGAGTACAGAATCTGGTAGCTCACTTATCCTATCTATGCCATTCCCATTTTTGTGCTTTTTAGTAGGGGGCTGCTTTAATATTCCTGGTTTCATTTTAACCTCCTCTCAAACTTGGAGATGCTATGATTTGATAGCCCAAATCAGCCCTTCTAGTTCTGAACAAATTGGTTGTAGATGCTGTTAAAAAAGCTAAATAAGAAAAGAGAAAGAAATTTTACAACAAATAGCCTGAGCTAAGAGCTCAAACAAGGTAAGTTGTGAATAATAAAAACAATAAATACTACCTATTCATTCATTCTTAAAAAAAAAAAAAAAAAAACTGGTTACACCTACACAAACAAGGATACGTCATGGATATGAGGATTAAAAACATAATTATGTAAGTATACAACAATAAAACTATACAAATGTGTATAGAGTTGTTATTTAAGTGTGCAGAGTTATTCAAGTGTGCAGAGTTGCTATTCAATTTAACTATATTCAATAAATTAAACTATACAAATGTGTATAGAGTTGTTATCCAACTCATAGAAAAATATTATTTTTCATGAAAAATAACTATTTTCCGTGGAAAATAATGGCAATCAAACACCCAAATTAAGTTTTCCATGGAAATTTTTTAAAATTCCATGAAATTTTTTCCTAAAAAAATAATTCGATAGAATTAATTTCTTTTCCACATATTTTCCACCTTGGAATCAAACGCACCCTTACATTAGAATTCTCCAATATCTATACGGTAATATCTAATGTTACGCAGGTGCTACCTTTATATATGCAACAAAAATGTGATGAAAAAGAAGTATACTAATGTTTGTAGAGTTGTTATTCAAGTTAACTAATTAGCAACATAGATAAAAAGAACTAGATGAAAGCAAAGAAGGACTTACACGTTTGAGAAGACCCAAGTGACAGAGGTTGCTGCTCATCCTTCTGTCCAAGTAGGTAAATATAGATGAAGAAATATGAGGACTGAGGACCACATAGATATATAGAGTGAAAAGAGAGATGGTTCATCTTCTGTGTGTGTTTATTATCATGCACGATTTTTCTATAGCATTTATTAAAAAAAAAAAAAATTTGCCTCTTCCTATTCTTTCTGCGATTCCAAGACTGCACTGACTGAATTATCCAGAAAAACGTATCCAATACAAGTACCCAACTCGTATCTCAAACATGTCCAGTGATTGAATGCGTACCCAAATAATTTGGTACGATGTCCAACACGTACCATATCCATTTTATGTATCCGGTATGGAATATGTAAGTCTTTGGACGTATCCGTGCATCAGAGGGCCCGAAATCCAACAAATATAACATTATCGCTATCTCTACTAATATAATGTCGTTTGGAAACGGCTCAAAAATGAAATGAGTCGTCTAAGCCATATGTATATTCTCCATTAATTAATAGTCGTCTAAGACACATTTATATCCTCCATTAATTAATATAAAAATTAAAAAACTTTTTAACTATATATCGCACGTAGTTAAGGATTTTTTTTTTAAAATCCTTCTAATTCTAAAAATATATCTATAAACAAATTTAATTGAAATACATTCAAATAATATTTAAAATATTTTAATATAATATAATTTTTTATTTAATTTTTTAATAATATTTTTTTGTACGTGCAATCCACATAAACGTGACTAGTTAATGATAAAGTAATTAAAGAATTGGTTATTTAGTGAAGAAAAGAAGAAGCATACCTAAATGTCAAGAGCACAATAATTTTGATGTGAGAGAGGTAGGACCGTAGGTAGGGGTGGGCACGGGTCGGGCCGGGCCCAAATTCTATAGAACCGGACTGGACCCGTTTTTTGGCGGGGCGGGGCAGGCCGGGCCAAAAAAAATTCGGAACCGCACTGGACTCGGCCCGTTTGGAACGGGTCCAGTCCTGAGCGACCCGCGGGTCCAAACGGGCCCAAACGACAGAGCATGAGCATCATTCATCTTCCTTACTGAGCATGAGCATCATTCAAGCAAAAAACAACAGAAAACAAAGAAGAGGCAATATTGAGCATGAGCATCCAGTGTCCTCATTCATCTTCCTTACTGAATAATGAGCATGAGCAACATTCAAGCAAAAAATGAAGAAGAATAAGAATAAAATGAAGCAAAAACGAAGAGACAATACTGAGCAAGTGAGCATGAGCATCCAGTGTCCTCATTCATCTTCCTTACTGAGCATGAGGAGCAACATTCAAGCAAAAAATGAAGAAGAATAAGAAGAAAATGAAAACAGAAAATTAGGGCCGGCTCCTCCTTTCCTTACTGAGCATGAGCATCCAGTGTCCTCTTTACTTCACTGACTTCACTTGTGAGTTCACTGAGTTGTGAGTTTGAGAGAGAGAGAAGAGAGAGAGAGAGAGAGGGAGAAGGAAGTTTGGGAGGAAAAAATTATGGCCGGCTCCTCCTTTCCTTAGTTACTGCTTTGTTTTGAGAATCTGAGATTGAATCTTTTACTCTATAGTAGCAAGTCACTAAGTCTAACTGTCTAAGTCAGAACAATATCATTTGAAAAATGAAAATAATTCAAAATATTATAAAAGTTTAAATTTTTTAAATTAAACGGGCCGGGCCGGGGGCCGTTTATTTTTAAAATACAATATGTCCCATCCCGTTAATTTAACACGATCCGTTCCGCCCCGACCCGTTTACTAGTAAAAATTGAGGAACCGTCCCGTTTGAACAAATTACGGTTCGGGCCGGATCGAACCCGCGGGTCCTAGACCCGTATGCCCAGCCCTAACCGTAGGGGAGAGCTTTCGTGCAAATAAGGGGAGAATTAGAGGAGGACTTTACTGCAAATAAGACCCATGTAATTTTTGTAAGAGAAGATAGGGAGGGCTCTTCTGCAAATAAAAGAAGCCCCATGCTTGGGGCCTGTTTAGATACTGTTTAGATAGAGGTAACTCTCCGAAAGTGTGAAAGTGGTACTTTTAACATGTTGTAATGCAGTGCACTTTCAATTCATTTCACTTTCCAAAATGTGTGGATACATAGGTTTTGTCCTCCCGCAAGTGAGGAGTTTCAGTAAACTGTGTTTGAATTACCACTTGAAATGTAGGTGGGAACTAAAATGTGGACTTCCAATGTTTGGCTCACACCCGACAAGTACATATAATCACCATCTTATTAAATTTGGTATGGTTGCCACTCATGAAACGTCCTAAACCAAAAAAATTAGGAACCATAACTGCCAATATATGTCAACATTTTGCACACAACTTAAAAAAACGAGAAAGAGGTTGTATACAAAAATTACATGAAAACCCATCCTTTACACCCTTTCCAACCCCCAAACTCCATTAAACAACCAAAAAGCCACCAGCTTCACCATCAAACCCATCAAAATCCCATTGCCATCATCTTCAACCCGTAAAGTAAGGAGTAGCAACCCAAGCACAAGCAAAGAGGAGTGTTTCTTGGTAAAAAAAAAAAAAAAAAAAGTACCACCATCCAATCCTCCAAAGCTTTCGGTAAAGATTCGATATTTCTTTCTCAAATCCCTATGACAAGTTTTCTCTCTTAGATTTATGTTAACCTATTATTTTAGAACCCATGATTTACCATTTTTTTCATATTAATATCCGTATAGATTGCATGTTAGATGGTGATAGACTGGATTACGATAACACTAGTTTGAGGTTTTTTTTATAAGATTGTTTGAGAGGTTGATATCAATCTTTAAAACTTTTATATGTGTTTAATTGTTGTAAATAAAGTATTTTAAATATATATTTATGATATTTTCATGTCAAATTTGAACCCTAAAAATATGTGCCATTGGACTAGGTTCTTGGTTTTTGATACCAACAACTGGTATCAGAGCGTGGTATTGGCACTTCTGATCCCAACATCTGGTATCAGAGCGAAGTTCATTCGTTCTAGTCTGTTACCAACCTCTGGTATTAAAGCTCTCAGGTTCTCGAGAGGAAGGTGCAACTATGTAAACCCTCGATTTTTTAAATTATGTTATTGTATTTATTTAAATCTAAATACTATATTTTATTAAATAATAAATAGTTTTTAATTTTTATTATAATAAATTTTAATTTAGCTATCGTAGCAATTATTGTTATACTATGAGCAAATACGATACAAATTTTACATATTTATATAGGAATTATTATGAAAATATTTTGAGAATTTTTGGAGAATTTTTTCTTATTTATTTGGATTTTTTGTGTGACATATACATATATATATATATATATATATATATATATATATATATATATATATATATAGTAAAAAAACAAAATAACACGAGAAATTGATTTCTCATGAGAAACCAATTTCTCGTGAGACACATTTCCTATGCAAACCCGACCCCTCTGTACGAGCGCAACCTTTCCGCGCCCCCCTACGATTTTTTTTAAAAACAGCAGAAACCTCCCAACCAACCCACGACCACTTTAAACTATAATCCCGGAGCGGCCCCGACCCCGACCCAACGGCCGGCGACCACTTCTGACCACCGTCGCCGCTCATAACGCCGGCGCCGCCGCTCAAATCCGCCCCCACAAACAGTAGTCCCAACTTCAGGTATCCATGTTCTCCGCCCTCCTTCTTCCTGTATACTTGTCTGTTTCGCGAACCGTAAAAAGTTACGGAGAGCCTACATGACCCTCTAGGATTCTCTTCAAGTAGAAGGAATTTAGATGTCCTAGATTGATCACAAAATCGATCCAAACTTAACGAAAAACAAGATTTCAAAATTGTCAGAAAACAGTCCAACTACCCTACTTTGTATATTGTTTTCTTCCAAATCATGCACGATTTTGAAATTTTGTCTACGTTTGTTGACAACATATAGGGCATCATTACTCAGTTTTTACATTTAATAGTAGTTGATTATATTCTGTTTAAAGTTATTTCCAAAATACCAAAAAATTATGTTTCAAAAACTAAAATTTTGGAAAAACTTTCCGATATGGCATGTGTACCGACAAACCGGACGACGTGGTCGCAATCCATGAGCATCGAAAGACGCATATGGATATTGCCTACGTGTGGGATTCGACGAAACTCGATTTCGTTGTGTGTGCGTAATGAAATCGAGGCATATCTGTCGAGATATCTCGTATCGACCTCTTTGCAAACTTGTCCCTAACTTTGCGACGAAACTTGTGCCATTGGATTCAAAATATTTTTCTGGTCCAGTGGGCCAAATTTGGTCTGATTCTGAGAAGCTTGACCGGAACGCTATTTTGGCGGGCCCGCGATCCAGTTCAATGGACGAATTCGTACACGGTCCACCGGAATCTAACTTTGAACATATAGCTGGGTTTGTATCATTAAACCAGACTCGTAGACATATAGTTTGATGACTTTAGGGACCATAGGTACTGGCACTTTTTTGATGTAAAGAGGGTCAAACGGCGGACATCGTTTTGACCCGAAATTACGATTTTGCCTCAGTGTTCATAATTGGACTTTTGGGTAGGTGTTTGTAGACATTTCTTTTATGACAAAAATGTTCGAGATATTTATTTCAGAATCCGAAGACGATTGTGGGAGTTGACGTTCACAGCCTTTGTTTTCTGACGATCTGAGTCACTGGACGTTGTCGATTCTTTACACTACTCCAGACAAGATACCTTGCCATTATTATTGTATTTTATGTTTATTTATTTTTGTTATTTATTTTAGTATTTATATCTTGTCTAGTTCTATCATACTATGCGTCCAAGTCATACTTGGATGCGAGCGACTGTTTTAGTTATTTATTTTGTATTGACTTAGAATAGTTGACCACTCCATTGATGTGAGATATTGGTATATCTCTATGGCCATGAGACTTGTGTATCACGAATTGTGAGCCTCGTGTAGGACACGGACTTGCGTATTCTGTTGGCCTCCAATACGTATGGAACGTGCGACGGATAGGGAATAACTGCTGTTATTACATGCATGTCTAGTGGAATTAGCAGTTATTAGATGATTAAATGTGTCATGGACATGACGTGGATAGACATGGGGGTAGGAAGGACAGTTCCTTAGCGTATGGGCCATGTTGCACTTTTCTTTTGTAACCCGAAAGCTCCGTTGGAGACACGGCTGAGATGGCCCTCTCAGGTTTGCCACTGTCGTTCTGTGGAACGTTATGCACTGAGACCCTTGATTCCTCAACGGGAATTGTGCCAGATCTTATTTATAGCCAGAGTGCCCATGCGTCGAAGGTTTGTTCTTAACTGCATAGTCACATTAGAATGGTTAGACAGCTTTCGCATGCAGCTTTATTTTATTTTATAGTTTATATGGCATGTTATTTCTTGTATCTCATTGCGTCCCTTTAAGGACCTGGTGATCTCTCCAGGTATAGATGAGCAGGATTATCCACAGGAGTATGGAGCAGCTTTGGACATGGCTTTTGTTGACAAGGAGATGTACCCTATTGATCATTCTTGATCATGCCTAGAGTTGGATACACTTATTATTTTCTTTATCTTATGAGGACAGATTTTCTACTAGCACAGACTTACATTATAGTTGTTTGGTAGTAGATTTGTCTCCATCCGGCTATCTTCACATTTGACTATTTATCGTCATTATTATATTTTATTTATCATATTTGCTGTGGATGAGATAGAGTTGCCTGAGACTATTATTGTTATATTCACATTACAGCTTATGTATGTATTTGGGATTTTCATATATTGGATTATATTTCCATATACATACAGCTGGCATGAAATGCTCCTAGTCTTAACATAAATGGGACTGGGGCGTTACATATTTTTGTGGTGGTCCATGCAGGTCCTAAAAATATCGTATCGATTACGTAATTGTACTGATACGAGCCTGCATATAGGATTAGAAATTAGGATCTCATCCATATTATGTTATTCTCTCTTTTGATTTTATTTTTTGAACTCTCATTTGATTGCTTGATTTGCCTTCTGTTTGAATCTATTCTAACGCTTCTTTTCCCTTCGTGCTAGCAAAATGAATTCTCGAAGCGGACGTGTCTCTCCTTGTGCTATCACATTTGGTGATTCAGCAACTCAAGAGGAACAGACTCCATCGCAGCCTCCGGTGGCAACCCATTTACTCATTTCCAGCAGGGGCAGTCTAGCATGACTCTATCGATAGTGCAACAGTACTCCCAGATGTATGCACCACCGTCGGGACAGTTTGAGCAGCCGACTGCAGTACCCCAGGGAGGGTACATACCACCATCACCTCCTCCTCCGTTCCCTCAGCAGATGTCCTTCACGCCCTTTCTACCTCAAGGGCAGCCGATGGATGGGCAACAAATATTCCAGATGTTTTATACGGTGATGCAGGCTCAACAGGCAATACAGCAGCAGACTCAGCAGCGACATGCTGAGTCACTTTGAGAAGCATTGTGTCAGCTTTGGCACATTCGGCACCACTAGCAAATCAACCGAGGGACGGATCTCTCTGAGTTCCGAAAGATGATACCCAAGTCACTCTCTGGAGACGAGGACCTTACCGAAGTTCATGCATGGCTTACCAACATTGAGCATCAACTGGTAGCAGCTGAACTTCCTAAAGAAAAGTGGATGACGGTCGTCAGGATTCAGTTGACCGGCAATGCACATCATTGGTAGGAGACTGAAGAGAGACTAGGCCATGAGCAAGCTATATGGGAGGAGTTCTCTAGAATCTTCCGAGAAATATACATTCCAGCTACAACACGAGCGAAACTCCGAGACAAGTTCATATACCTTACTCAGGGTAACATGACAGTGGAGGAGTACAACACAAAATTCTTCCGGTTGAGCCGATATATACCATACTTTATTCAGACGGAAGAGCAAAAGGCGGAGAAGTTCTATGATGGGCTTACCTTCGAGATACAGAGGCTAGTAGGATCCGTAGCACCTATATCTTACTCAACCGTTCTAACTGCAGCCAGGCGCTAGGAGAGAATCAACAAAAAGGAAGCTAGTCAAAAGCGTCCCACTTCAGCAGCTGGACCAGCCAAAGTAATGCAGAGCAGATCTATTAGACGGTCTATGGCGCAACAGCAGCAACAGAGAGCCATGCCATACCAGAAACCCACTTGCCATTACTGTGGGAAGCAGGGACATATTCGAAATGATTGTCGTCTTCGGCTTGGCTTGTGCATGAGATATGGATCAGGACAACATATGCCTAAAAATTATCCCGAACAGCCGACTCCAGCACTTCCTGCACCTCGGCTCGAACAACAAATGCAAAAGCCCGTGGCACCAGGAGCTGGAGCACCCCACCTACCATTAGCATCATAGACAACTCAGTTTGAGATAGCCAAAACTCAAGGCTCCAACTAGAGGTTTGGGCAAGCTTTTTCACTAGCCGCAGTAGCCAATTCGGGAGGGCGAAGTTATAACAGGTATCATATTAGTTGCTTCATATCCTGTTGTTGCATTGTTTGGCATTGGAGCCACACATTCTTTTATAACCACCAACTTTGCAACTAGGCATAACATTGCTACTATACCTCTATCTCAGAATGTTAGAATTCTTATCGGGGGAGGGATAGTGCATGTTAGCAACATATGTGGATCTTGTCATGTAGAAATTTGTGGAAGGAAGATGAAGGCTCGATTTTTGGTTTTTTCTATGCCAAATTTCAATGTAGTTCTGGGGATGGACTGGTTAAGCCAGTATTATGCCACCATTAACTGTCACAAGGGCATTATTGTGTTCAGACCACCTAAAGAGGAGGAGTTCAAGCTTACTAGAGAATCTTCTAGTGATAGAGTTGTGCCAGAATTAAGAACTCATATGGAGATAGAAGGGGTTTCTTATCCTTCTATTATCTCCAAGTTCCAAGATGTATTTCCCGAGGAGCTGCCAGGATTATCGCTTAACTGAGACCTTAAGTTTTCTATAGATCTTGTTCCAGGAGCCGAATGTCTCATGTGTACCGACTAGCGCCAAAGGAGTTGGCAGAAATAAAAGTTCAAATAGACGAGTTGCTTGGGAAGGGTTTCATCCGAGCCAGTGTATCGCCATGGGGAGCTCCAGTATTATTTGTTTCAAAGAAGGATGGCTTAGTGCGCATGTGCATTGATTACAGAGCTCTGAACACGGTGGCGGTAAAGAACAAGTACCCACTGCCGTGCATTGATGATTTATTCGATCAATTGTCAGGATTTAGAGTATTTTCTAAGATCGAATTGAGATCGGGTTATCATCAGGTGAAGGTTCGGAAGGAAGATATCTCGAAGATTGCATTCAGATCCAGGTATGGATACTATGAGTTTTTGGTCATGCCTTTCGGTTTGACTAATGCTCCAGCTATCTTTATAAATTTTATGAATAAGGTTTTTCATCAATACCTGGACAAGTTTATAGTTGTCTTCATAGACGATATTCTTATATAATCAAAGAGCCCTGAAGAGCACAAACAGCACTTGCGGATAGTCTTGGAGATATTGAGGAAGAATAAGCTTTATGCAAAGCTTAGCAAGTGTGACTTCTTTCTTGAGAAGGTTTCTTTCCTTGGACATGTCGTCAAAGGGGAAGGTATCTCAGTAGATCCGGAGAAAATCTCAGTAGATCCGGAGAAAATCTCAGTAGTGAAGTTATGGCATGTTCCCACTACACCCTCTGAAGTAAGAAGTTTTCTTGGACTGGCGGATTATTACCGCAAGTTTGTACAAGATTTGTCACGACCCGCTACCCAAATTGTTGGGCCGGGCCGAGTTATGTCCAGCCTACGCTTGAGATAAAATGCAGTAAGCTGTTCTAGAAGTAACAAGACAAGACTAAATGTGCAAACAGTTCTATAAGTAATCAAAAGTCATAAATGCTCCAAACACAAAAGTCGTCTCATAAAGTAATAAGTCCAAGTACAAGTCTGAAATGTAAAATTAGATACATGTCCAGTTACAAAATACGTAGTCTAATACATGACTACACTAAACATCCCAAGCAACTACGCAAACTAGATGAGTTTCCCCGTAGGTACATCCTCGTAAGGCAAAGCCTGGTCCTCGACAGTAACTCCATAATATGAGTCACAGAGCAACTCCTCCTCAGTAAGAATACCTACAACGTTATCCTGTCAGGACGGGAGCAAGTACTGATTCTAACAAACTAGCATATGAAACATGGAAATGAACGGGAGAAGAATAAACTGGAAATATGGCATCACATAATCTATCATGGCAAGGACACATATGTCATAGAGACAGATGTATATGTAATGTTTAAAACGGTAGCAGGTACGTGATCGTCAATAGGTGTACAATGTGCAGGGGCACATGTAAATGAAATGTACATACGTACAAGTGTACAAGCATAGGTGTACCTCCGTACAGAAATACGGGATAATGGCCTACGGCGCAGTAACATATAAAATAAAACTTTGCTCGGTACGATAAAGGGGGCATGATCACGTACTCTACTATCAGTTTCTCCATAACCCATATTCTAATCATGTGAGAGATACATAAAGACTGGTCTAAGCATGGTAGTGACTGAAGTACAACATGTGAAGATTTAACTTGCTACCCCAAGGATCAGCATTTGGCATAGTTGGATTTGCAGTTCATTGTTGTAACAGTATGTAAAGTTTGTAGAAAGTACTTGCCTCTAGCAAAGCAAAGCAGCGATAAGAATGCTATAGATGCCTGGTAACTTGTCACTGTAGAAATAAATACATAAACATAGTTTTTATACTAAGTTAAACACTAAGACACTTAGTGGTGCAACACGACTTTCTGATTGGACACCTAGCCAAATGGTGACTTTAGCATAGGAGACCAATGTGGAGTGACAAAATACTATAACTAACTTTCTAGGGTCTTTACACTAGTGTGGGGTGAGGTTCAATACGGCTATAACTCAAAATAACACAAAAAGTTGCAAGTCATAATTATTCAATAAATAAATCAACTGTACATTGTGTTCCAACAATTTTTGAGATAGACAAAAAGCTCAATTTTATATAAAATAAAGTACCAAAATGATCCTTGTTAATTATAGGAATTTATTATAATTTTTTTGGAATTTATTAACCAGTACATGTATTTTATAAAAATCAGTTTTCATAAGTATACAGAAAGTGAGTTCTAGTTTCATATGCCAAAATAGTGGCAAAACTGTAAATTAAATACTGTAAAAATTATGATAAATTAGATAAATTTACATAGTATCTAAATACTATTTTTCCAGAATTTTAACAGCAATTAAAGTATTTTTAGAAATTCATAAACAGCATGGTACACAATCTGAAATTAAATAATTAATTATCTGCATATTTGTCCATGTACATAATTTGAACCAGAGTTCAAATACAGGACCCAAGGCCATGAATCAAGTCCAATATGACTTGTACAGGTCTTGAATGTGTGAAAACACATTTGAGCCCAAAAATCTATGCTAGGCTTGGACACCAAATGGTTGCAGTAATAAAATACAGGATTTTAAATAATAATAATATATATATATTCTTTTTAAAGTGGTAAAAATATATAAGTCATAATTTAAATAATAAAAATGACTTGGAAATTTATGCACAATAATAATTTGTACAAAATAGAATTTTTGAAATACATATATAAAAAGTATAACTACAATATTTATATATACATATAAATATATAGATATTTATATATATACATAATGGATATATATATATATATATATATATATATATATATATATATATATATATATATATATGTATATATATACAAATATTGTATACATATATATATATATATATATATATATATATATATATATATATATATATATATATATATATATATATATATATATAATAGTATATATAAAAAAAAATATATATATATATAATAGTATATATATAATAATATATATACACATATATAATATACATAAATACATATATATATATATATATATATATAAAATATATATATATATATATATAATAAAGTACTAAATATAATATATATATATATATATATATATATATATATATATATATATATATATATATATATATATATATATATATATATATATATATATATATATATATATATATATATATATAATATATATATAATATATATATATATATATATATATATATATATATATATATATATATATACACAAATACATATAATACAGTATATATAATAATATATATATATATATAAATATATATACACAAATACAGTATATATACATATAATACAGTATATATAATAATATATATATATATATATACATATACAGGTATACATATATACATAAATATATATATAAACAAAATAAAACAAAACAAAACAAAAAAGAAAAAGAAAATGAAACAAACAGCAGGGGGATTCGAACTCGGCCTAGCAGGTTGAGTTCTCGGGTGCGGTTGGGCTGGCCAGGGGGTCAGCCCGTTCTGGGTGTTAGGGTTAGGATTCGGGTTACATTTATTTAGGTTTTAAGTTAATAATAATAAAACCCGATAAAAAAACCCTGTGTCCTGATAGTTAGGGATACAGGAGTCGCGTATCCGTGATAAGCACGACACGTACGGGTCCTAAAACGTGTGTCCAGACTTACCCTTAGGATGCTCATGTCCAGGCGAACGTTTGTACGTGAAAATGAGACACGCACGACACGTACTGATGCTGCAACTTACGTGTTCGACTTCAGGGGGGGTTTCGAAAGCGCTGGATGGCGGCTGAGGCGACGTCGTGGTGGCGCTCGGGTGGCGACGCGTTCGGCTTGGTGCGGCGCGTCGAATGGTGGTGGTGGATGAGGGTGATCGACGCTGTGGGGGTTCCTTTATTGGGTGTCTAGGTCGGTCGAAGGTCGTTTGGACGACCAGAAATGGTGGAGAAATGGGGGTCGGTCGTCGGCATGGCGATCGTCGGGGGTGGGTAGGATTAGGTTTTACGGTTAGGTCCTTAAACTTTAGGTATTTGCAAGTAGGTCCCTCCCCTTGGTAAATGTAATAATAAAATTTGCATAACAGAAATATAACAATTTACAATTTACAAACTGCTATATTAACAAAATAATAAATTACATAATGATATTAAAACAATTCTAAATATTACAAAAAGATATTAAAATATTTTTATTAATTGCAAATTAATATATTTTGATTTAAAAACTATTTAAAAATTATTTAAAAATCCCAGAAAAATTTCTAAAAATCATAATAAATTATTTTAATGCTAAACAGGTCATTAGCAACTAATTAATTCTAATTTAATTAATTTTGAAAAATAGGGGCTGACAAGTCTTCCCTCCTTGAAAAATTTCGTCCTCGAAATTCACAAGGATTGAAGACCCTACAATTTTCTAACATAGCAAGCAATGCAACAAATGACTAAGGCTACGATCGAAACTAACCTCTAAGGTATCAAGCGAGAACGGGTGGTTTCCTCGCAGCGGTTGGATCGAACAAGTAAGGGTATCTCTCCCTCATGTTCGACTCCCTCTCCCAAGTAGATTCACCCGGAGAGTGACGGCTCCAAGCTACTCATACTAAGGGTATAACCTTGTTCCTCAGCCTCTTCTCCCTCATGTCTAATATCTCCACTTGCTGCTCAAAAACTGCAAGGCTCGGTCCGATCTCCAACTCTGAATGATCTAGCACATGGCTGGGGTCCGGAACATATCTTCTCAGCTGGGATACGTGAAAGACATCGTGAACTCCTGCTAGGTTGGGTGGAAGTGCAACCCTGTAAGCTACCTCTCCGATCCTGCCAAGTATCTCGAACGGCCCGATGTATCTGGGGCTCAACTTCCCTCCTCGTCCGAACCGGATAGTCCCTCTAGTAGATGATATCTCCACTAGCACCATATCACTGTCTGCGAACTCTATCGGTCTGTGACTAGCATCAGCCCAGTGTTTCTGTCTGTCCTGAGCTACTCTGAGCCTGTCTCTGATCATCCCGACCTTCTCTGCTGCATCCGCGATCATCTCTGGCCCAAGCATAACTCTGTCCCTAACATCATCCCAAAAGAGCAGTGTACGGCATCGTCGTCCATATAGTGCCTCGAATGGAGACGTACCGATACTGGCTTGGTAGCTGTTGTTGTATGAAAACTCTACCAAGTGCAGATGGCTCTCCCATGATCCGCCAAAGTCCAGCACGCAAGTCCTCAACATATCCTCCAGTGTCTGTATCGTCCTCTCGGACTGTCCATCTGTCTGCGGGTGGTACGCCGTACTGAACTTGAGCCGACTGCCCAACTCCTCCTGCAAGCTCCTCCAGTAGTGGGACGTGAATCTGCTGTCTCTGTCCGATACGATGCTCACTGGCACTCCGTGTAGGCAAACTATCTGCTGCATGTATAGCTCTGCCAACTTCTCGGTAGAAAGCCCCACCTTGAAGGGTATGAAGTGCGTACACTTCGTCAGCCTGTCTACGATGACCCAAATGGCATCCTTCCCTCCTTGGGAACGAGGAAGCCCTGAGACGAAGTCCATCGTAATGTGTTCCCACTTCCACTCGGAAATAGATAACGGCTGCAACAGAGCAGCTGGCCTCTGGCGCTCCGTCTTGACCTGCTGGTAAACTAGGCATCTCGAAATAAAATGTGATACATCTCTCTTCATCCCGTGCCACCAAAGATGTTTCCGCAAGTCACGGTACATCTTGTTAGCACCAGGGTGAATAGAGTATCTTGATCGGTGTGCCTCCTGCAAGACTGCCTCTACCAGCTCTTCCTTTGGCACGCACAATCTGCTGCCATCCCTCAAGGATCCATCCTCTGCTACAGTGAAGTCATCCAACAATCCAGCTAAAGCCTGGGCCCGAAGTCCGTGAAGGCTCTCATCTGTAGACTGTGCCTCCCTGATATGCTCCATCAAACCTGATTGAATGTCAAGCGCCATCATCTGTATCACTGATCCTGGCCGAACTATCTCGATATCGAGCTTCTCCAGATCTTCTCATAAATGCCGATCTATCATCAGATACCATGCCATCGGATGCCTGTTCAGCGCATCCGCCACCACATTTGCCTTCTCGGGATGATACTGTAAATCGATGTCGAAGTCTTTCATTAACTCCAACCATCGTCTTTGCCTCATGTTCAGCTCTTTCTGCGTGAACACATACTTCAAGCTCTTGTGGTCAGTAAAGATTTCCACACGCTCTCCGTATAAGTAATATTTCCATAACTTGAGTGCAAAGATCACCGCAGCTAACTCTAGGTCATGGGTAGGATAGTTCCGCTCATGAGTCCGTAATTGTCTAGATGCATAAGCAATCACTTTCCCATGCTGCTGTAGGACACTTCCTAGCCCCTTCCCTGAAGCATTGCTGTATATGGTGAAACCTCCAGAACCTGAAGGTAAAGTCAGAACTGGAGCGATCGTCAGCCTCCTCTTCAGCTCCTCAAACGTTGCCTGGCAGTCCTCTGACCAGATGTACTCTGCGTCCTTCTGCGTCAGCTTCATCATGGGTTTAGCTATCCTAGCAAAGTCCTGGACGAACTTCTTATAATAGCCGGCTAAACCCAGAAAGCTCATGATCTCTAAAACTGACGTCGGATCCTTCCATGTCTCAAATGTAGCAATCTTCCTGGGATCCACCGAGATCCCCTCTCCAGTAACTATATGGTCGAGAAACTCTACTCGGTCTAAAAAGAACTCGTACTTCGACAATTTGGCAAACAATCTCTTCTGCCTCAGAATCTCCAAAACTGTCCGCAAGTGCTCTGCATGCTCCTTCGGTGTCTTCGAGTATATCAGGATGTCGTCGATGAACACTACGACGAACTTATCCAGATACTGGTGAAATGTCTTATTCATCAAATTCATAAAGATAGCTGGCGCATTTGTGAGACCAAATGGCATCACCAGAAACTCGTACTGTCCGTACTTTATGTTGAACGTCGTCTTCTGGATGTCTGCTGCCCTGACCTTCACCTGGTGGTACCCGGATCTCAAGTCTATCCTGAAAACACTTTTGCCCCACTCAACTGGTCGAACAAATCATCTATTCTAGGCAGAGGATATTTGTTCTTAATGGTGATGGCATTCAACGCCCGGTAGTCAATACACAACCGAACTGTACCATCCTTCTTAGGCACAAAGAGCACTGGCGCTCCCCATGGAGAAGCACTAGATCGAATAAAACCTTTTTTCAACAGGTCATCAATCTGCTCTTTTATCTCTATGGCCTCCTTGGGGTTCACTCTATAGCAAGCCCGAGATACTGGTGATGAACCCGGTACTAAATCTATAGTGAACTCCACATCTCTGTCAGACGAAAGTCCTGGAAGATCCTCTGGGAATACATCCATAAACTCCCTAATGATAGGGTGTGGCGGTGCTACGTCCCCAACTGTCGTACAACAGTTCGGCTCTAGGCTGATCTCCGGCCATGTCCTCATGACACTGAATGGTGCTGTGCCTGGGGGACTGAACATAATACTACCCTCATGACAGTCTATAGCTGCATGGGCATAGCTAAGCCAGTCCATCCCCAATATGATATCATAACCGGAGAGTGGCATCACAAAGAATCGTCCCCTGAACTCTCTCCCGGCTATAGTAATAGAGCAACTATAGATAGCTCTAATGGGCACTGGTCCGCCTCCCGTCATTACTCTACTAATCTCTGTAGTAGGTGTAGCTACTAAGTGGTGTTCATGCATAAACTCTAATGACAGGAAGCTATGAGATGCACCAGAATCAAACAAACATAGAGCTAGAAAAGTATGCAAATAAACATGACCTGTGATGACGTCAGCCAAATAATCTGGCTCCAAAACCTGCTCCGGCTCCGGCTCAAGAGCTAGGCTATAAGCCTTCCCCTGAGGTCCCTTCTGCTGTTACAGATGTTGCCCAAACCTCTGCTGCTGAGTCGGGAGTGGTCCTCTAGGTCCCTTGGCTGTTGGGCAGTTCCGAATCTGATGGGTTGCAGACCCACAAACTAAGCACTGCCCCAACCTCTTCCTGCAGATGGCAAAGTCATGCCCTGGCCTTCTACAGAAAGAACACATAGCCCCCTTCTGCTACTGCTGAGGTCCTGGGGCTCTAATTGGCGGGGTCGGGTGATGTGGTGTAGGGGGACGGTATGTCTGTTGGTGCGGCATCGGTGCTTTCTGCTGGACGCTTGGACGGTCCCTCGAGGTGTACAGAAGCCGGCCTCTTGCTAGACAGAAGACGCTCCTCAATGCTCCAAGACAACTCTAGGCTCTGGCAGTAGTCAGTCATACCGTTCGCCATTATAAGAATGCCAATGTCTGGAACTAGACCATGGCAAAACCTACACGTCATCTCCTCTGGGTCTGCAACCAGACTAGGAGCGAAACGGCTTAGGCGACTAAACTCTGCCGCATACTCATCAACAGAACGGTTCCCCTGCTGGATGTTCTGGAATCGTAGCCCCATGGCTACTCTAGCGGTGGTCGAGAAGAATTTCTTCTTGAACTGGGTCTTGAACTGATCCCAAGTGGCCCTTCCTCTCACAAATAATGACTCATTCCGGAACCAAACTTCTGCCAAGTCTATCAGCAGAAATCCCGCTGCCTCGACCTGGAGGTCACCTGGCATCCTAACTCCAAGGAACTTCCTCTCTACCGAGTCTAGCTAGTCATCTGCTACTACTATGTCCTCAGTCCCTGAGAACTCCTTGGGGTTCAGACCCATGAAGTCCTTGATCGTCTCCGCTCTCTGTCGTGGCTCTACAGGTGGTGGGACGACGGTACGTTCCTCAGAACGCTCCATGCTCTGGCGGAGTAGGGTAGTCTGCTCCTGATGGGTTGTTAGGAACCCCTAGATCAGAGTGAGCAGTTGGTTCCCGTCGAGTGTGACGGAAGCCTGGGTAGGTATAGTGATAGGGGGTGGTAGAAGTATCGGGTCCTGCTGGGACTGTGATGTGGAAGGTGGTAGAGGCATCTGGGTTTGTGGATTTGTGGAGTGGGAGAGTATGGTAGGTGGAGGTGTATCGGTCAACTGGTCAGCTGACTGGATAGGGAGTATGCCATTCTCAGGTGTGACATACTGGGATGAACGAGTAAGCACCATCTAATTACAATAAAAAGAACTTATAAGGACTCGTTTAAAGTAAGCGATCATAGACAAGAAAATCTAATTGTAATAGCAAGCATGTGATGTATTTCCTATGTTGCAATCCTAGTATTCTTCTAGGTGTTCTAAGCGTCATTCCTAATGTTGTCTAATTACCTTAAGTTCCTAATTGCATGTATGCTTGGTACAATAACGTAACCAAACAATTTAGTCTCGACCTGCATGGGCCACCACTAAAAACATGTCATGATCTGCTACCCAAATTGTTGGGCCGGACCGAGTCATGTCCAGCCTACGCTTGAGATAAAGCGCAGTAAGCTGTTCTAGAAGTAACAAGACAAGACTAAATGTGCAAACAGTTCTATAAGTAATCAAGAGTCATAAATGCTCCAAACATAAAAGTCGTCTCATAAAGCAATAAGTCCAAGTACAAGTCTGAAATATAAAAATGGATACATGTCCAGTTATAAAATACGTAGTTTAATACATGACTACACTAAACATCCCAAGCAACTACACAAACTAGACGAGTTTCCCCGCAGGTACATCCTCGTAAGGCAAAGCCTGGTTGTGAAACCCGTAAATTTTAGTTTTTATTTAAATAATTTATTTATTAAATTTCTGGAATTTTAGTGTTGGTCAAACCTGTAAAATTTTATTGTATAATTTATTGCTAAATATATTATTGTCATTTTCCTGGATTTTTGTGTCCCGGACCTGTTTCAGAACCCAAGTTCGAATCCAATCTCGGTTTTCGAAATCATTAAATTAAATATTATTTGATATAATATTATTTGAGTTTTTCGTAAAGAAAAAAAATACTTATAACTTCCTCATTTAAAACTCACTCTCTTAATACTCATCTCTTTCTCTCTCTCTCTTCTTTAAAACCATCAGTAAGGAAAGCTTTTCCTTTCCTTCTCAAAATAAACGACCACTTGGCCGAGTCTTTCCCAAAACCGCCAGCCACCACTACCTCTTCCCCTTCCCGTAACTCCGGTGACCCCTCGGCTTCCGTAACTTCCAGTTCTTTTCCCTATAAAAAAAAGCCCCTTCTCCACCTCCATCCTCATTCACCATCACCAAATTTCCAAAATTCCAAGTTTTGTGCCCTAGCGGCCATTTCCGGCGACCCGAGCTCCGGAGTCATCGCCCAACTTCCGCCGTCTAGCCGCGCCTCTCTCGGCCGACCCGATCCCGGCCGACTGCCACCCCCGCGCGGCTTGGCGCCCGACCGTCCAGCGTCTCCAGCCTGGCTGACCCCCGCGTGCGCGGCCTTCCAGCAGCTCAGGCGACGACCCCCCCTCGCCGACTATTCTCCCGCCGGCTCCGTCCGAGCCCAGACGCCGTGCATGCTGCCCCGTGCGTCCGCCTCCCGGCGTGCTTCCCGATTCCGTGGCTGCCCATGCCCTAGCCCTGATTCGTTTCCCTGCGGGTTTCCCGACCCGCTGTTTCAGTGCCCCGCGACAACGCTGCTGCTGTCTGCCTCACTTTCGGATTCCGATCCAAAGTCCCCGCTCGTCCCGAGCCCCGCGACTTTTCTGAGACGTGTTCGCTGTTTCACAGATTCTGTTCCGCTGTTCACATGGATAATTTCTCTTTTACATCTGAGAGCTCTAGCCGAGCACCCAAGGTATATTTTCGTGTCCCTCTTTTTGTGTCGATGATGACACGGTCCCCGATCCCGTTATGGAATTCGGCTTAGATAATACGGTTGTGGTTTCGGACTTTTCGAATTCTATTTCGGAATGATTATGTAAACTTTGGTTTTGATTTGGTTGTGCTGTGGGTTGGATTCTTGGTCTTGAAGTGATTTGTTCTTTTGTTGGTTGTACTTGGTTCTGTGACCATTTGGTTATGAGGTTTACGGATTTTTCGAAAACCATTTCGGAACGATTCTGTAGTTTTGGTTATATTATGCTGGGTTTTGTTTTTAGCTTTGTAATATTTTCTGGGTTGGAATATTTGTGGATTGGTTATTCCCTGGTTTGGGATAAATATTTTGGCGATTTGGCACATTTACCCAAATATAGAGGGAATGCTACCCAAATTTTTATAAAACTTTATAAATGAATTTTAAATTGGTTTTCGAAAAATAATTTAAATTGAATTTTTGGGCGACGACCGTACTGATCCATGGGCCCTAGCTAAATGCAAACGAAACCGGGGTTTCCGGACGTTGAGGCATTAGCTATTTTGACTATTGGACCAAAGTCTGAGACTCGAAATTAATTTAATTTAATTTAATTACTAGTTTTATTTTGTGATTAGTTTGTAGGATAATTTTTAGAGACTAACAAATGTTATTCTTCTTATTTAAATTTATGTAAAAAGTCTGTAATGGGCATAAGCCCAACTTTTATTTACTTTCTGTGGTTTTGTAATAAGTTAGTGTAGTTTTTATTCTTTTCTGGTTTGTGATTGGCGTAAACACGTAAAAAATAGTAAAATAATTATTTTATAGAAAATCAATATTAATTTCTCACATTAAATAAATTAGGAAAAATTACAAGTTATTATTTAAACAAATTTCACGTTTTTCCTTATTTAAAGAAAAATATTATTTTTAATATAATATAATGAAATACAAAGTTTTATCAAATAATTGGAAAGTATGATTTTCCCAATAAAAAGTTAAATTGACTTTTCTTTGTAAGATAGTAACTCACCTCGATAAGCGCTCTAAGTAGAGTTGTAAATAACCTAAAAATTTGATTAGGATAAATACTAGAGATTGTAACTAGCACACCTAGATATGGATTGAATATTGGTGCTAAGTCAGAAATTCTAAATTGTAGGGTTTCGATGATTGTACTAGCATCATCCTGGAACCAACATCGAATCCAGTCGTAATCAAGGCAAGTACAATTTGTGTTAGTTTACCAATTATTTAGTAATCGTTTTATTGCAAGTTTAAACCACGATGCAACACGGAACTCTCTCTGAGAGCATTGACTGATTGACTGTTGGGTACTAGAGGAGTAGTGTAACGAGTATGACCACATCCAAAGTAGTATACTGACTGTGTTAGCTTACCCCTCATACACACAGGGATAAGCCCTATCGTATAAATAGGATACAACTGTACAACCCAATCCGGTCATATTCATTGTCTATTCACATCACAATGTTTTAACTGCTGGAGAACTATTATTTCAAATTGTTTAAAAGTGCATAACTCTATTATTATTTCAATTGTTGGATTATCATGAATTGTACTTTGCTCCCTCCTGACTGGAGACCAACATTTTTAGGTGATTGCGTCGTCAAAGATCTGATGTCCAACTCTGGTCCCGCAAAACTTGGAACCCCAGAATCTTAAGAGCTGGATTAGTATTTATTTTTCTTTTGGAAACAAGTGTAATAATTGAATGCTGTATTAATGTTTGTTGTATTTCAGGCTTTTCAAATTGAATAAAATATTTTTATATTTCGTTAGAATTTTATCTGCATGTGTTTTACTGCTTGATACAGCTTACTGCCGTCGTCTCAACAACGGTGCAGGCTAGGTATGATCTGATTCGACCCAAGAAATTGGGACCGGGTCGTGACATATTTTTAGTGGTGGCCCATGCAGGTCAGATCTGTAAATTGGTCTAGTCAACTTAGTCTAGATCATCGCGCAGTTCTGTAACTTGACCTAGGGATAGTTAAGACTTTAGGAAAACAGACTTTAAAAACAACTAGAATACTTAGATGATATACACCATGTTACATTATAGGGCCAAAAATTATTTACTTAAATATCTATTTTTGCCTGCTTATAGATTCGTAGGATACCTTGTTTGTGTTTTTACCAAACCTTATCTAAATTAGGCTGATTGTACCTTTGAGTGTCCCATAACTTTCGAGATTATTTTCCTACCATAATTTTCAGGTTCTAGTCTACCTTAGGATTCATATTCTTTTGGAATAAGATTGAATTCTTTGGTCTTTTTCTTCTTTATCAAACCTAAATTTCGAATTCTTTATTACTTCTCTACCTTTAATTGAAATCTTGATTCGTTCGTTATGTAGAATTTCGAATTCTCTTAGCAACCCTGATAAATTCTTATCTACCCAATATATATATATATATATATATATATATATTATATATATATATATATATATATATATATATATATATATATATATATATATATATATATATATATATATATATATATATATATATATACAACCATTATCCAACCTTTTGCCTATATATATATATATATATATATATATATATATATATATATATATATATATATATATATATATATATATACAACCATTATATATATATACAACCATTATATATATAATGGTTGTATATATATATATATATATATATATATATATATATATATATATATATATACAACCATTATCCAACCTTTTGCCTATATATATATATATAATATATATATATATATATATATATATATATATATATATATATATAAAATATATATATATATATATATATATATATATATATATATATATATATATATATATATATATATATATATATATATATATAACCATTATCCAAAAAAAAAAAATATATACAACCATTATCCAACATTTTGCCTTGATCTCCTTTCCAATTGACTAACTTTCTCGGAATCAATCCTGAATCAAAATTCTTCTGGGACCATTTAAAATCAAGGTCAATTATTACAAGAAGAATTAGTTTAGTTCATGATTCTCTTAAAGGGGTTATTTTCAATTTTAATATTGATTGTTATCTCCTGAGTTATTCCAAAGACCGAGAATATTCTAATATGTTGACTTCCTCCACTCATCTTAAAACCCTACTCTCTATACAATTTCTTGATCAAATCAAGGCCTAGAAAGCTTCTATGATCATGAAGCAGGAACGGTCAGAAAATTGATCACATTTTTGAATCCATTCTATTGTTAAATTTCCTTAAGTCAAGGAGATTTTTTTAGCTGTCCCAAAGCTATTTAATTTCTTGGCGTTACTAGACAATTTCAATTTGATTTCCTTGAATCAATGAGACTTACCTTCTCTCAAATTTTCAACTTTCCTTAGTTATGAAATTATTCTTCTCAAAATATTTTTGTATTCCTTGAGTGATTTGTCAGGAATATTATCATTGGTTTTTCTTACTTAATCTGAAGCGGTGATGCTTCTATCTTATCTAGTGTTTGACTCAATTATTCAAATCAAGGTTGATCGTTTCATCTTTGAAATCAGAGAACAGACACTCCTCTTAATTTTAGCCCCAGTCTCTTGAATCTCAAACACATATTTTGATAAATCCCTTTATCTCAGAAGAACAGTCATCTACATTTTCTATCATGTTTAGAACTTTAAACTCGTTTGAATTTTTGAAATTTCTCTGAAATTCACATGGACAAAGCTGAAAAAATATTTAGCAACCTAATATGACTTCGCACATTTACGTGATAGTCATTTATCTGAATTATGGAAAACTGCAAGTTTACTGCAGCTAGTTGTGCACACTGGCGAGGCATGAATTTGAAACAAAGTGACTTCGAAAATAATTGGTTTTCGAATATTAATAAGACTATATTCATATCATGGTTATCTTTAATCATTCTGAGGATTTGTATCCTAGCACTTACTCCCACCTCCAGTAATGATCTATCGAATTATATTCTTGTCATGGCTATTTTTAATCACCCTCACCATCTTAAAATCGTACAACTTGTTGATTTTTCTGAGTCACAAACTCCTATACCTTATACCAGTTTAAATTGAAAATTGTCCCTCATTTCGGAAAATTATATTATCTTTTGTTTCTCAAATGAATTGATGTCGTATTTTATGACCTTTCTATTTTATTTGATCTCATTTTTAAAACTTTAAACTCGTTATAATTATTTAAATTATACCTCGATGTTTATTCATGATTTTGATCATAACAAAATATTCTAAACTATATCTAGAAGATTCTAAACATGTTTACATTTTATCTTGATATTTAGCAATCATGTCTCGAATCTGATTTTTGCCTTATGTAGTAAACCTAGAACATTTTATAGCTTGGATTTTTAGAGTACATGATATATAGGATATATATGAGTTAAAATGTACAATGTGATGGGAAAGAAACGCGGAAACCTTTCCCCAAACCGGAGAGTACCTGCGAGAGGACCGAGCAAACAACGCACGAACCCAAAAACAAGCACACACAACAATCACGCAGACACAGAGAATTTTTGACGTGGAAACCCTTGCGGGAAAAAACCACGGGACGATCGGAGTCCAACCCTGAGAAGCCTCCACTAATGGAATAGAAGAATTACACCCTCTACAAACTCCTCCCGATCCAAATCGGATCCCCACAACACTCAGAGACAAGAACAATGATTACAAGGCTACGAAGAGCGAGAACGACGAGTAGAGATTACCCGAAACACGATCTCCTTCGAAAACGACCTTCAATCCTCCGTCTTCTTCTCCGAAGTTGCAATGGCACTCTTGCCTCCTTCTCTCTCAAACTTGTGTTGCCCAATACTTGCGATTATGAATTAGGGTTGAGAAAACTCAATATAACTCCCCAATCCCGCAACCAACCTGGACCGTTGGATTAGATCCAATGATGAAAACTCATCCTAAAATCCGCTTCAGCCCCCGACGACACAGAGTTCGGCCAGAACTCTGTGTCAAGCATCCAGAACCTCACCCCACAGTACTGGAGTGGCCAGACCGAGTTCGGCCCGAACTCGCCATGGGACCGAGTTCGGCCCGAACTCGGATCCCCTGTTCCAGAATCTCCCCCTGGGCAGCAACAGCAGCAGCGACTCTACGTCGCCCACTTCCCGAGCTTCTTCGACACACGAACGGCGCTCGTCGCACTCCGGGGTCTTCTCCACATAGGTTGGGAACCCCACCCACTCCAACAAATCTCCCCCTTCACAACTATGGGGAGGACGTCGTCATCCCGACGATCTGCCTGCAGTACTCAAACTTCCCCCTTGGTAGAATCTTCGTAAACATATCAGCTCCGTTGTCGTCTGTATGCACCTTCTCAAGCTCCGCGTCCTTCTTCTCAACCACATCCCGTATCCAATGATACCGGGTCTCGATGTGCTTGGACCGGCTATGAAACGTCTGATTCTTCACAAGGTGGATAGCACTCTGACTGTCGCAAAGCAAAGTATACTGCTCTTGCTTCAGTCCCATTTCCTGCAACAGCTTCTTCATCCATAACAGCTCCTTGCAAGCCTCCGTCGCCGCAATGTATTCCGCCTCCGTCGTCGACAAGGCAACACACTTCTGCAACCGCGACTGCCACGATACTTCTCCTCCCGCAAACATCATCACGTAGCCCGAAGTCGACCGCCTCGTGTCTACATCTCCAGCCATATCAGCATCGGTATACCCGACCAGCTTCGGCTCGTCACCACCAAAGGAAAGTCTCCAACCGGCAGTGCCCTGAAGGTATCGTAGAATCCACTTGACCGCACTCCAGTGTACCCTTCCAGGATTCGAAAGATACCTGCTAACCGTACCAACTGCATGAGCAATATCTGGCCTCGTACACACCATAGCATACATCAGGCTTCCCACAGCTGAAGCATATGGAACCCGCTCCATATCTTCCTTTTCGTCCTCGGTAGATGGACACTGCTCCTCAGTGAACTTAAAGTGAGCCGCGAGGGGGGAACTCACTTTCTTCGACCCGTCCATCCCGAAACGCTGAAGTACCCGGTGAATGTACTTCGTTTGGGACAAGTGTAGCAGCTTGGACTCTCTCTTTCGGCTGATCTCCATCCCAAGAATAGTCTTCGCTGCGCCCAAATCCTTCATAGAGAAGGCCGCGCCCAGTTGGCGCTTCAACTCCGCTATCCTAGTGGCATTTCGACCCACTAATAGCATATCATCTACATAGAGCAATAAAATGATGAAATCATCCTCGGCAAAATACCTCACAAATGCACAATGGTCCGACGTCGTCCGTGCATAACCATGCTCCCCCATAAACGACTCGAACTTTCTGTACCACTGCCTCGGAGCCTGCTTCAGACCATACAAGCTCTTCCTCAACCGGCAGACCAAATGTGACTTGCCCTTCTCACAGAATCCCTCCGGCTGCTCCATGTACAACTCCTCCTCAAGATCACCGTGGAGGAACGCCGTCTTCACATCCATCTGCTCGACCTCCAAGTCGAAACTGGCTGCTAATGCTAGCACCACCCGAATAGACGAATGCTTGACGACAGGCGAAAAGATCTCATCATAATCCACGCCTTTCCGCTGACCGTAGCCCTTGACTACCAGCCTCGCTTTGTATCGAGGGCGAGTAGCATCATCCGTCTGCTTCACTCTGAACACCCATCGATTCTTCAAAGCCTTCTTGCCCTTTGGCAACCGCACCAGATCATAAGTAGAATTGGTGTACAAGGAACTCATCTCCTCCTGCATAGCCACCATCCACTCCTGCCTGTGTTCGTCTTCCATAGCCTCTGCGAAACTTTCGGGCTCTCCCCCGTCAGTCAGTAGCACATACTCATCCGGCGAGTATCTCGTAGATGGTCGACGATCCCTGTTGCTCCTTCTCAGTGGAGCCACTGGTGCTGGCTGTATACCGACAGCCTCCTCCCCTTCAGGAACTACCTCTCCGGCATGCTCATCCTCCTGAGGGACACCCTGACCACCATCAGCAGGCTGATGATCAAGGTTGGGAGCAACTCCATGTACCGGCTCCCCCATAACTGGATCCTCCGCGATGTCCTCTGGAAACTGCTCGAAGCGAAATGACTCTAACTCAGGCAATTCCTCAGCCTCAGAAGGCGTCTCGGAGTCCTGAGTGTTGGTCATGGTCTGATCCTCGACGAACACCACGTCCCTGCTTCTGTAGAGCTTTCCTTCCACTGGGTCGTAGAGTCTATAGCCAAACTCATCCCGACCGTAGCCGACAAAGACGCATCGCCTCGTCTTCGGCTCAAGTTTGGTCCTCTCGTCCTTCGGTACATGCACGAAGGCTTTACAACCAAACGCCCGCAGGTGACTGTATGACGGCTCTTTACCGTACCATACTTTATCAGGCACATCACCCTGTAAAGGAGCACTAGGAGACAAATTAATAATATAAGCAGCTGTGAGAAGAGCCTCACCCCAATAACTGCCCGGCAAGTTTGCTTCTGACAGCAAACACCGCACCCTCTCCATCAGTGTCCTGTTCATGCGCTCCGCTACACCATTGAGCTGAGGTGTCTTTGGCGGAGTCTTCTGGTGTCGTATCCCTTGCTCTCTGCAATACGCATCAAAGGGACCGATGTATTCGCCGCCATTGTCGGACCGAACACACAACAACTTCTTGCCCGTCTCCCTTTCAACGGAGGCCTGAAACTCCTTGAAAGTAGGCAGCACCTGATCCTTGGTCTTTAAGGCATAGACCCAAACCTTCCTGGAACAGTCATCAATAAAAGTCACAAAGTAAGAAGCACCACCAAGAGTTTTACCTTCATAGGACCGCAGACATCCGAGTGAATCAACTCGAGCAACGCCGGCTTCCTCGAACTTGGGTGACTCTGGAAAGACACCCTATTTTGCTTCCCAGCCAAACAGTGCGTGCATTTCTCCAACTTTGTAGACTTGAGCCCCGGAATCACCTTCCTGTTCACCAAGTAGCTCATCCCCTTCTCGCTGATATGGCCGAGCCGCCTGTGCCACAACTCGGTAGACGCATCACTGACTGCGTTCACCTCCTGTGCCCCCTGTGCGCTCCCCTCCATATAGTAGAGACCGGACTTCTTGCTTCCTCTGGCAATCACCAACGAACCTCTGGAAAGCTTCCACTGACTATTCCCGAAGAGACTGAAGAATCCCTCGTCATCCAACCTTCCAACCGACACCAGGTTGAAACGGATATCAGGGACATGACGAACATCCTTGAGAACAAGAACCGCACCCGTATTCGTTCTCAAATGCACATCTCCAATGGCAACCGCCTTCGACACATCTCCGTTGCCCATCTTCAACACGCCACAGTCGCCTGTCGTGTAAGTGGCAAACAGTGCCCTATTGTGAGATACATGTGCTGAAGCCCCTGAGTCCACCAGCCAAGAATTGTCATCGCAGGCGAGGTTAGTAATGACCTCATCACCTACGACGATCACATCGCCTCCATGCGTCGAGGCCGCCGCTGTAGTGTTCTCTTCTTGCTTCCCCTTGTCGCCCTTCTTCTCTCTCTTCCAAGCGAAACAGTTCCGCTTGATATGGCCCTTCTTACCGCAATGATAACACTCTGAGTCCTCGTACCGACCCTTGGACTTTCCCCTGCTCTTGTCTCTGCCACCACCTGGACCCCTGCTTTTGCCCCTTCCGCGGCTCTCTGAAACCAATGCCTCTGAGTGGTGGGATGTGGATGAAGTACCCTGAGAACGTCTCCGCATCTCTTCATTCAACACCCCGCTCTTAGCAAACTCCAGACTGACCACGCCCTCTGGAGCAGAAGCGATCATAGATACTCGTACGGTCTCCCACGAGTCTGGCAAGGTACACAGCAGCCACAGTCCCTGAACTTCGTCGTCGAACTTGACTCCCATAGAAGATAACTGGTCAACCACGCCCTGGAAATCACTCAAGTGATCCGTAATAGACGCCCCATCCTTGTACCGCAGACCCATCATCGTTCGGATCAGGAACAACTTGTTTACCCCGGTCTTCTTCGCATACAAGGATTCCAGCTTATCCCACAACGTCTTCGCGTGCTCAATATTGGCAACGTGGTTGTACACGTTCTCATCAACAAACTGCCGTATGTACCCACACACCTGTATGTGCTCGAACTTCCAGTCCTCCTCGGATTTATCACTGGGCCTCTCGGATGCAAACACAGGTAGATGCAGCTTCTTGACAAATAGCAAATCCTTCATCTTGCTCCGCCAATAATGATAGTTTGTGCCATTAAGGTTCACCATGCGCACCGGCTTCGCGTCCATCTCTCCTCTCTGGTTCCTCTGTCAACTCCTGACATCCTTTGAACCCAAAGCTCTGATACCACTCTGATGGGAAAGAAACGCGGAAACCTTTCCCCAAACCGGAGAGTACCTGCGAGAGGACCGAGCAAACAACGCACGAACCCAAAAACAAGCACACACAACAATCACGCAGACACAGAGAATTTTTGACGTGGAAACCCTTGCGGGAAAAAACCACGGGACGATCGGAGTCCAACCCTGAGAAGCCTCCACTAATGGAATAGAAGAATTACACCCTCTACAAACTCCTCCCGATCCAAATCGGATCCCCACAACACTCAGAGACAAGAACAATGATTACAAGGCTACGAAGAGCGAGAACGACGAGTAGAGATTACCCGAAACACGATCTCCTTCGAAAACGACCTTCAATCCTCCGTCTTCTTCTCCGAAGTTGCAATGGCACTCTTGCCTCCTTCTCTCTCAAACTTGTGTTGCCCAATACTTGCGATTATGAATTAGGGTTGAGAAAACTCAATATAACTCCCCAATCCCGCAACCAACCTGGACCGTTGGATTAGATCCAATGATGAAAACTCATCATAAAATCCGCTTCAGCCCCCGACGACACAGAGTTCGGCCAGAACTCTGTGTCAAGCATCCAGAACCTCACCCCACAGTACTGGAGTGGCCAGACCGAGTTCGGCCCGAACTCGCCATGGGACCGAGTTCGGCCCGAACTCGGATCCCCTGTTCCAGAATCTCCCCCTGGGCAGCAACAGCAGCAGCGACTCTACGTCGCCCACTTCCCGAGCTTCTTCGACACACGAACGGCGCTCGTCGCACTCCGGGGTCTTCTCCACATAGGTTGGGAACCCCACCCACTCCAACACAATGGTGATTAGTATCGAGAAAAGTTTGTGAATAGTTTGACATTGAAGATTAAAGGTTGTCAATGTTAGGCATAGAGATGCACTCTAGGAAGGTGCATGATGAATTAACTATAAAGGATAATCAAAATAAATAAATAAAAATATATTGGACTTAAAATGTAAATAATTGAGGATGACGAATTGTATGAATAGAAGGGTGCCAATAAAAAAAAATTGAGAAGATTGCACCCGATAATATGAACATGAGTTTAGTGAAAAAGGAAAAGATCTTATTTGAGTAATAATATCATATGCATCTTAGAATTAAATTTTATATTGACTTTGAAGAGTTGACACTTTTGATTTTAAGGAGAACAATTTTTGTAATGATAAGCCACAAGGAGTTTTGATTAAATATTTTCGAAGATGTAATTGATTGAATATAAAATCTACCAGTTGAGGAAAGAATATCATGTTGAGTAGAAATTGAAAGATTAGAGGATTTAAATTTGGTAGATTAACACAAATAAATTTTGGTGATGTGGCTTCGAGTTTTAAATTAGTTGTCTCTAGATATGAGATATATATGAAACGTTATGATTTCAGTTTTGAATGTAAATTTTGGATTTAAGGATCCCATTTAAAGGTTATCAAAGTTTTTTTGAAGTATGATTTTTTTTTTATTTACAAATTTTCCTCATTTATTTTATGTAGGAATTTGATTTGTGAAATGAAAGTAAGTTTTTTTTTTTTGATATATTCGTTTGTCGAATTATTTAAAAACTTATGGTATTTTTAAAACTATTTTACAGATCCTCGCGGCAGGATAATTATATTGAGATGATCATCTTGCGCTTTATTAAAAGAGAGAGAGTAGCCATGATTAAATTTAAATCTTTGAGAAGGTTGTGTTTGAATCTTTTGATGTTTGAATTTGGATTTTGAAATTGAGATGGATGAACTTTAGGTTAAAGAGGAAATCAAATCTGTGGAAGTTCTATAAATTCTTGGAGACGAGCATTACGTGACCAAGATTGAATTTTGACTTTTGAGAAAATTATTTTTATTTGAATGAGGAGAAAACTTATTCATCGAATTAACATTAGTAAATTTTTTTTTTTTTTTGACTGAGGATTTGATTTGATGATCGAGTCACCAATTGATGTTTGAATATGTTAATTTTGGATACAAGAAATGGCATATTTGGATTCCAATTTTAATTAGCTTAAAAAATTGAATGTGAGGATATAATATATATATATATATATATATATATATATATATATATATATATATATATATATATATATATATATATATATATATATATATATATATATATATATATATATATATATATTGTGGATTAGCAATAAAGATTTTGATCTTATGATTTGATTTCTTACTAGAATTGGAATTGATGGGTAAAATTTTAAATTTGATATATTCTAAGGTGGAAAGTGGAAGCTTTGTAGGATTAAAATTTAAGGATAGAATTTATTTAAATAAAAGAGTTGAAGAATTGATATGGCACATTGACGATTTTATAAAATCACAAGTTTTGAGGGATGTAGTATGATTGAATTTGATTTTAAGAAGATTATCATTATATTACAAGATATAATTTAAAGGTTGTATTTGAAGATTGAAGATTAAAGTTTGTTTGGAGCAATGAATTTAAATTTAACAATTAAGGATTGGATTTGATTCAAAAATTTGAAATTTTGCGGAAAACCAAATTTCGAGGAGTTGAGGATATTGGTGATTTTGAGATTTGGCATAAATAGTTATTATTTATTATTTGAGTTGAAAAAAAAATTTGAAGAATAGGATCTGTGGATTATTGTTCAAATTCGAATTTCGAGGATGAGCTTTGAAATGTTAATCAAGAAATATAAATTGGTTGGGTTTGATACGATATGTGATTGAACTAAAATTTTAGTGATATGACTCATTAAATTTTAGAATTTACTAGCAGAGGTTAAAAGCTTAAATTTCGAGGATGAAATTTTCTAAGAAGGGAAGGTTGTGAAACCCGTAAATTTTAGTTTTTATTTAAATAATTTATTTATTAAATTTTTGGAATTTTAGTGTTGGTCAAACCCGTAAAATTTTATTGTATAATTTATTGCTAAATATATTATTGTCATTTTCCTGGATTTTTGTGTCCCGGACCTGTTTCAGAACCCAAGTTCGAATCCAATCTCGATTTTCGAAATCATTAAATTAAATATTATTTGATATAATATTATTTGAGTTTTTCATAAAGAAAAAAAATACTTATAACTTCCTCATTTAAAACTAACTCTCTTAATACTCATCTCTTTCTCTCTCTCTTCTTTAAAACCATCAGTAAGGAAAGCTTATCCTTTCCTTCTCAAAATAAACGACCTCTTGGCCGAGTCCTTCCCAAAATCGCCAGCCACCACTACCTCTTCCCTTTCCCGTAACTCCGGTGACCCCTCGGCTTCCGTAACTTCCAGTTCTTTCCCCTATAAAAAAAAAGCCCCTTCTCCACCTCCATCCTCATTCACCATCACCAAATTTCCAAAATTCCAAGTTTTGTGCCCTAGCGGCCATTTCCGGTGACCCGAGCTCCGGAGTCACCACCTGACTTCCGCCGTCCAGCCGCGCCCCTCTCGGCCGACCCGATCCCGGCCGACTGCCACCATCGCGCGGCTTGGCGCCCGACCGACCAGCGCCTCCAGCCCGGCTGACCCCCGCGTGCGCGGCCTCCCAGCGGCTCAGGCGACGACCCCCCATAGCCGACTATTCTCCCGCCGGCTCCGTTCGAGCCCAGACGCCGTGTATGCTGCCCCGTACGTCCGCTTCCCGGCGTGCTTCCCGATTCCGTAGCTGCCCATGCCCTAGACCTGATTCGTTTCCCCCGCGGGTTTCCCGACCCGCTGTTTCAGTGCCCCGCGACATCGCTGCTGCTGTCTGCCTCACTTTCGGATTCCGATCCAAAGTCCCCGCTTGTCCCGAGCCCCGCGGCTTTTCTGAGACGTGTTCGCTGTTTCACAGATTCTGTTCCGCTGTTCACATGGATAATTTCTCTTTTACATCTGAGAGCTCTAGCCGAGCACCCGAGGTATATTTTCGTTTCCCTCTTTTTGTGTCGATGATGACACGGTCTCCGATCCCGTTATGGGATTCGGCTTAGATAATACGGTTGTGGTTTCGGACTTTCCGAATTCTATTTCGGAATGATTATGTAAACTTTGGTTTTGATTTGGTTGTGCTGTGGGTTGGATTCTTGGTCTTGAAGTGATTAGTTCTTTTGTTGGTTGTACTTGGTTCTGTGACCATTTGGTTCTGTGGTTTACGGATTTTTCGAAAACCATTTCGGAACGATTCTGTAGTTTTGATTATATTGTGCTGGGTTTTGTTTTTAGCTTTGTGATAATTTTTGGGTTGGAATATTTGTGGATTGGTTATTCCCTGGTTTGGGATAAATATTTTGGCGATTTGGCACATTTACCCAAATATAGAGGGAATGCTGCCCAAATTTTTTATAAAACTTTATAAATGAATTTTAAATCAATTTTCGAAAAATAATTTAAATTGGATTTTTGGGCGACGACCGTACTGGTCCATGGGCCCTAGCTAAATGCAAACGAAACCGGGGTTTCCGGACGTTGAGGCATTAGCTATTTTGACTATTGGACCAAAGTCTGAGACTCAAAATTAATTTAATTTAATTTAATTACTAGTTTT
Organism: Iris pallida; assembly: GCA_029216955.1. Lineage (NCBI taxonomy): Eukaryota > Viridiplantae > Streptophyta > Magnoliopsida > Asparagales > Iridaceae > Iris > Iris pallida. The sequence goes on along the minus strand of JANAVB010025398.1, from coordinate 1,357,832 downwards.
ATTTTGTGATTAGTTTGTAGGATAATTTTTAGAGACTAACAAATATTTTTCTTCTTATTTAAATTTATGTAAAATGTCTGTAAAGGGCATAAGCTCAGCTTTTATTTACTTTATGTGGTTTTGTAATAAGTTAGTGTAGTTTTTATTCTTTTCTGGTTTGTGGTTGGCGTAAACACGTAAAAAATACTAAAATAATTATTTTATAGAAAATCAATATTAATTTCTCACATTAAATAAATTAGGAAAAATTACAAGTTATTATTTAAGCAAATTTCACGTTTTTCCTCATTTAAAGAAAAATATTATTTTAATATAATATAATGAAATACAAAGTTTTATCAAATAATTAGAAAATACGATTTTCCCAATAAAAAGTTAAATTGACTTTTCTTTGTTAGATAGTAACTCACCTCGATAAGCGCTCTAAGTAGAGTTGTAAATAACCTAAAAATTTGATTAGGATAAATACTAGAGATTGTAACTAGCACACCTAGATATGGATTGAATATTGGTGCTAAGTCAGGAATTCTAAATTGAAGGGTTTCGAGGATTGTACTAGCATCATCCCGGAACCAACATCGAATCCAGTCGTAATCAAGGCAAGTACAATTTGTGTTAGTTTACCAATTATTTAGTAATCATTTTATTGCAAGTTTAAACCACGATGCAACACGGAACTCTCTCTGAGAGCATTGACTGATTGACTGTTGGGTACTGGGGGAGTAGTGTAATGAGTATGACCACATCCAAAGTAGTATACTGACTGTGTTAGCTTATCCCTCATACACACAGGGATAAGCTATATCGTATCAATAGGATACAACTGTACAACCCAATCCGGTCATATTCATTGCCTATTCACATCACAATGTTTTAACTGCTGGAGAACTATTATTTCAAATTGTTTAAAAGTGCATAACTCTATTATTATTTTAATTGTTGGATTATCATGAATTGTACTTTGCTCCCTCCTGACTGGAGACCAACATTTTTAGGTGATTGCGTCGTCAAGGATCTGATGTCTAACTCTGGTCCCGCAAAACTTGGAACCCCAGAATCTTAAGAGCTGGATTAGTATTTATTTTTCTTTTGGAAACAAGTGTAATAATTGAATGCTGTATTAATGTTTGTTGTATTTCAGGCTTTTCAAATTGAATAAAATGTTTTTATATTTTGTTAGAATTTTATCTGCATGTGTTTCACTGCTTGATACAGCTTACTGCCGCCGTCTCAACAACGGTGCAGGCTGGGCATGATCCGATTCGACCCAAGAAATTGGGACCGGGTCATGACACTGGTCCTCGGCAGTAACTCCATAATATGAGTCACAGAGCAACTCCTCCTCAGTAAGAATACCTACAACGTTATCCTGTCAGGACGGGAGCAAGTACTGATTCTAACAAACTAGCATATGAAACATAGAAATGAACGGGAGAGGAATAAACTGGAAACATGGTATCACATAATCTATCATGGCAAGGACACATATGTCAAAGAGACAGATGTATATGTAATGTTTAAAACTGTAGCAGGTACGTGATCGTCAATAGGTGTACATTGTGCAGGGACACATGTAAATGAAATGTACATACGTACAAGTGTACAAGCATAGGTGTACCTCCGTACAGAAATACGGGATAATGGCCTACGGCGCAGTAACATATAAAATGAAATTTTGCTCGGTACGATAAAGGGGGCATGATCACGTAATCTACTATCAGTTTCCCCATAACCCATATTCTAATCATGTGAGAGATACATAAAGACTGGTCTAAGCATGGTAGTGACTGAAAGTACAATATGTGAAGATTTAACTTGCTACCCCAAGGATCAGCATTTAACATGGTTGGATTTGCAGTTCATTGTTGTAACAGTATGTAAAGTTTGTAGAAAGTACTTGCCTCTAGCAAAGCAAAGCAGCGATAAAAATGTTATAGATGCCTGGTAACTCGTCACTGTAGAAATAAATACATAAACTTAGTTTTTATACTAAGTTAAATACTAAGATACTTAGTGGTGCAACACGACTTTCTGATTGGACACCTAGCCAAATGGTGACTTTAGCATAGGAGACCAATGTGGGGTAACACAATACTATAACTAACTTTCTATGGTCTTTACACTAGAGTGGGGTGAGGTTCAATACGGCTATAACTCAAAATAACACAAAAAGTTGCAAGTCGTAATTATTCAATAAATAAATCAACTGTACATTGTGTTCCAACAATTTTTGAGATAAACAAAAAGCTCAATTTTACATAAATAAAGTACCAAAATGATCCTTGTTAATTATAGGAATTTATTATAATTTTTTTGGAATTTATTAACCAGTACATGTATTTTATAAAAATCAATTTTTATAAGTACACAGAAAGTGAGTTCTGGTTTCATATGCCAAAACAGTGGCAAAACTGTAAATTAAATACTGTAAAAATTATGATAAATTAGCTAAATTAACATAGTATCTAAATACTATTTTTCCAGAATTTTAACAGTAATTAAAGTATTTTTAGAAATTCAAAACAGTATGGTACACAATCTGAAATTAAATAATTAATTATTTGCGTATTTTGTCCATGTACATAATTTGAACCAGAGTTCAAATACAGGACCCAAGGCCATGAATCAAGTCCAATATGACTTGTACAGGTCTTGAATGTGTGAAAACATATTTGAGCCCAAAAACCCATGCTAGGCTTGGACACCAAATGGTTGCAGTAATAAAATACAGGATTTTAAATAATAATAATATATATATTCTTTTTAAAGTGGTAAAATATATAAGTCATAATTTAAACAATAAAAATGACTTGGAAATTTATGCACAATAATAATTTGTACAAAGTAGAATTTTTGAAATACATATATAAAAAGTATAACTACAATATTTATATATACATATAAATATATAGATATTTATATATATACATAATGGATATATACATACATATGTTATATATATATATATATATATATATATATATATATATATATATATATATATATATATATATATATATATATATATATATATTTCTTATATATATATATATATTTCTTATATATATATATATATATATATATATATATATATATATATATATATATATATATATTATATATATATATATTATAGTTAAGTATTTCTTATATATATATATATATATAAGAAATACTTAACTATAATATATATATATATATATATATATATATATATATATATTATATATATATATATATATATATATATATATATATATATACAAAAAAAAAAAAAAATATATATATATATATATATATACAAATATTGTATACATATATATATAATAGTATATATATAATAATATATATACACATGAACATATATTCATATATACACATATATAATATAATAAAGTACTAAATATAATATATATATATATATATATATATATATATATATATATATATATATATATATATATATATATAGACAAAATAAAACAAAAGAAAACAAAAAGAAAAAGAAAATGAATCAGACAGCAGGGGGATTCGAACTCGGCCCAGCGGGTCGAGTTCTCGGGTGCAGTCGGGCTGGCCAGGGGGTCAGCCCGCTCTGGGTGTTAGGGTTAGGATTCGGGTTACATTTATTTTGGTTTTAAGTTAATAATAATAAAACCCGATAAAACAAACCCTGTGTCCTGACAGTTAGGGACACAGGAGTCGCGTGTCCGTGCTAAGCACGACACGTACGGGTCCTAAAACGCGTGTCCAGACTTACCCCTAGGATGCTCGTGTCCAGGCGAACGTTTGTACGTGAAAACGAGACACGCACGACACGTACTGATGCTGCAACTTACATGTCCGACTTCAGGGGGAGGTTTCGAAAGCGCTGGACGGCGGCTGAGGCGACGTCGCGGTGGCGCTCGGGTGGCGACGCGTTCGGCTTGGTGCGGCGCATCGAATGGTGGTGGTGGACGAGGGTGATCGACACTGTGGGGGTTCTTTTATAGGGTGTCTAGGTCGGTCGGAGGTCGGTTAGGCGGCCGGAAATGGTGGAGAAAAGGGGGTCGGTCGTCGGAGGTGGGTAGGATTAGGTTTTACGGTTAGGTCCTTAGACTTTAGGTATTTGCAAGTAGGTCCCTCCCCTAGGTAAATGTAATAATAAAATTTGCATAACAGAAATATAACAATTTATAATTTGCAAACTGCTATATTAACAAATTAATAAATTACATAATGATATTAAAACAATTCTAAATATTACAAAAAAATATTAAAACATTTTTATTAATTGCAAATTGATATATTTTGATTTAAAAACTATTTAAAAATCATTTAATAATTCCAGAAAAATTCCTAAAAATTATTATAAATTATTTTTATGCTAAACAGGTCATTAGCAACTAATTAATTCTAATTTAATTAATTTTGAAAAACAGGGGCTGACAAGATTTCTCATGAATACCTGGACCTATGACTCAGTTGACTTGCAAAGACCAAGATTTCATATGGACAACTGAGTGTCAAGCCACTTTTGATGAGTTGAAGAAGCGGTTGACCACAGCTCCAATCTTGGCCATTCCATCAGGGTCAGGAGGATTCGTGATATATAGCGATGCATCCGGAAAAGGGATTAGGATTAGGGGTGGGCACGGGTCGGACCGGGCCCAAATTTTATAGAACCGGACTGGACCCATTTTTTGGCGGGGCGGGGCAGGCCGGGCCAAAAAAAAAATCGAAACCGCACTGGACCCGGCTCGTTTGGAACGGGTCCAGTCCTGAGCGACCCGCGGGTCCAAACGGGCCCAAACGACAGAGCATGAGCATCATTCATCTTCCTTACTGAGCATGAGCAATGAGCACCATTCAAGCAAAAAATAACAGAAAACAAAGAAGAGGCAATACTGAGCATGAGCATCCAGTGTCCTCATTCATCTTCCTTACTGAATACTGAGCATGAGCAACATTCAAGCAAAAAATAAAGAAGAATAAGAATAAAATGAAGCAAAAATGAAGAGACAATACTGAGCAAGTGAGCACGAGCATCCAGTGTCCTCATTCATCTTCCTTACTGAGCATGAGGAGCAACATTCAAGCAAAAAATGAAGAAGAATAAGAAGAAAATAAAAACAGAAAATTAGGGCCGGCTACTCCTTTTCTTACTGAGCATGAGCATCCAGTGTCATCTTTACTTCACTGACTTCACTTGTGAGTTCACTGAGTTGTGAGTTTGAGAGAGAGAGAGAGGAAGAGAGGAAGTTTGGGAGGAAAAAATTAGGGCCGGCTTCTCCTTTCCTTAGTTACTGCTTTGCTTTGAGAATCTGAGGTTGAGTCTTTTACTCTATAGTAGCAAGTCACTAAGTCTAACTGTCTAAGTCAGTACAGTAACATTTGAAAAATGAAAATAATTTAAAATATTATAAAAGTTTAAGTTTTTAAAAAATAAACGGGCCGGGCCGGAGCCCCGTTTATTTTTAAAATACAACCCGCCCCGTCCTGTTAATTTAACACGACCCGCCCCGCCCCGACCCGTTTACTAGTAAAAATTGAGGAACCATCCCGTTTGAGCAAATTACGGTTCGGGCCGGGTCAGACCCGCGGGTCCTAGACCCGTATGCCCAGCCCTAATTAGGATGTGTCTTGATGCAGCATGACAAAGTAATAGCATTTGCATCACGGCAGCTGAGAGTGTATGAGAAAAATTATCCAACGCACGATCTGGAGCTTGCAGCAGTTATTTTTGTACTGAAGCTTTGGAGACATTACTTGTATGGTGAGAAAATAGATATCTATACTGATCACATAGTCTCAAAATATGTCTTCACGCAGAAGGAGCTCAAAAGAAACGCTATAAAAATCAATTTGCATCGAAAAACTATTCAAACGTTATTATGAAACTATAGCGTTCGTAAATGCTATGTAAACTCTATAGCATTTGTCACTGCTATAACAAGTCTATAGCATTCATGGACGCTATAATAACTAAATAGCATTCATGAATGCTATTACTTACCTATAGCATTCTTATATGCTATAAGACTTGTATAGTGTTCATAAATGCTATAACCTGTCTATAGCGCCATGGAACGCTATAATCCATCAATAGCGTTTATGAACGCTATAACTTTATAGCATTCTTGTACATGGGAAAATTATAGCGGGGGCATTTATAGCGGGTAGAATACGCTATAATAGGCATTCTACAGCGTTCTGAGCACGCTATCATATCCCATATCTGTTATAGTGCATATTCATCTACCATCATGTCTTCCTGCTCTAGTCGTATGAACTGATCCCGTAGCTCCCTCCGGACTGTCATAGGGAAGAACATGGTGTTGAAGAGGTCCTTAAACTCTTTCCATGACACATTCTTGCCAAACTTTCTTTCTTGTGCAGCCTACCAATGATGTGCATTGTCCTTGAGCTGTAACTTCACCGCTTTTATCCACTTCTCTGGTAGCAACTCTAATGCTTCTAGTCTCCACTATCCAGTTGGTGACTTCTATAGGTTTCTCTAAGCCAGTAAAGGGAGGTGGGTTCACCTTACAAAACCCATTAATAGTACCCATACGATCTTGTCGTATTTCTACGCTCATCTCCAACATTTGCATGCCTCTGCTGAGTCACCATCATACCCTGGAGTATCGCAAGGATATGAGCTCCATCCACAGTTACTCCTTGGGATGGGGATGGTGGTGGTGGTGGTGGGAGATCTTCAGCACTAACTATATCTTATTGATGATTAGAGGGCTCTACGAACTCAGTTCTCTCTGCTGTCGATCCCTCGAGCTCGGAAGTAGCATATGGGTTGGCTACCCTTTTCCCTTTACGGATCGCATCGCACCTTGTCTCAACCATTGTGAACTAAAAAAAGGAAATGACATGGTCAGAATGGTAGATACAAACATATCGAAGAAATTACGGACGAAATCAAACAAGATGCAAATATAAGACAATAAGATCCTAAGATAAAATAGACTCATACGGTCGAAAATCCTATTTATGGATGATACAACCTCCTAACTTCAACTCTATTCGTAGGCTCGCAGAAGTACTGCTAACTTAAGCACTACCACAAGTTCGCAACCTTTTACAAAATTGGACCTGCATGGGCTACCATAAAAACTTGTCATGACCCGCTCCCACATTTTGGGATATGAGCATGAGGCCAAGTCCAACCCATACTACAGTATCGGCGGTACTATGTTGTCTATGATAACTATGGTCCACAACAAGCACAATACGCACATATATCATCCACAACTAAGCCATCAGCAATAACAAAAAATATCTAATAGTCTCATTGTTGGAATCGGGTACGCCAGTCACGTCAGGGTCACCAAAAAACTTACCGTAGACCTAGGGACAGATCACGTCATCTAAAGCTAAAAAATAGTTATCTAGTCATGACATTGTATTATAAAGAAATACCACTAAGACATGGTAACAATATGATGGTAGACTTGACATACCACTAAGACATGATAACAATATGAAAGTAGACTTGACGACAGAAGAACATTAAACAATAAAGCAACAATGATTAAGTCTCGTGTACTATGTGTTTTAGAATACCAACTTTCGGCATATAGACAGCTTGAGATATTTGTCAGTCATACGTATGGTGTATGACTAATATTATGCAATCAATATATAGGGAGTCTGTATTCAATTCGTTGACCACATGCTTACTTGTTGTATTCCTCCGCCTGACTCACTCACAATACATGTCCATTACGATAAAACATTAGCAATACGATAAACTGTAAACATGAGAAACAATGAGTAAGACATGAACATGTATATATATCCTAACGATTCTAACTCTCGTGCACAATAGTAATCATGAACAATGACAACATGGATTAGAAGGAAGTAATAGTGAGAAGACGATATGAAGATACATGCAGTACAAAATAAAGGCAACATAGGACATAGTGATACTTGCCTGCTTCGATATATAATTAAGTCACAACTCAAGGCGTGGTAGTCCGATCTACCCCGTCACATAAAAACCATAAGTTAGATCTACGATTCCCACTCTAAAAATTCTAGAAAGTGGCTAATGGGTTAACCTAAATAAATTCTATTTTAATTATGTAATAAATCATCTAAAATCTTGTTTATTCAAATTTAAATCTGAAATAAAAACTAAAGGCAAATATTTGGCCAAAGAAAGTCTGGGTTCCATATTCGGGACCTATGGCACGCAAATTGAGACATATCGTTGACTAACTAGTCAATCATTACAACCTCAAAAGTTTAAGTGTTCAACCTATTAGATTTCAGTGCCACGAGTGCATTGGAATCAACTGTGCCACAAAATCACGATTTGGTCAAAAGTTATCGTCATTATGGGTAACCATGACCAAATTGATGAATCATTGACCAAATCTGACTTCTAAAAATTTAATAAAATACTAGATGGATTTTTAAATTTCTGGAAAAATTATATGTTATATATCTCTATGTCAGCTTTCCAAAACTTCAAACGAATCACAAATCGGAGTTCGAGATCTCTCAAAATCTCGAAACCCGTGCGACACATCTATTTTTGGACAACCGACACTCAAATAATTATCCAAAAATTCACACATTAAATTCCAAAAAATAAAATGAACATTCAAAAATCTAACCTCGATACGCTTCTAACAAAAAAAATGGTCCATGAAATGAATGTCTAGATCGACGGCAATCTCTCCGCGAAGTCGAAGAACCTATTGAACTCTTCCTCCAAAAGGATGCTGGATTTTCCTTAGGTTTACGAATATAATAACTATATATATGGAGAGAGGGTCGGTGGGAGCGGCTTGAGGCGGCTGGTAGGGGACACGTGTCAGGATCTGACGCCCCCTCTCCCCCCCAGATCCAACGGTCCTCTATGGACCCGGCTTGGCTGGTGCCAGCTCAAGGAGCTAGCTCAGCTTCCTAATAAGGAAAAGTCGAGTCACCCACCTGGCGCTGACGGGTGGGCCTACCCCCCACACGCCAGCGGCTAACAGGTGGGCCCCCCGCTCGCTGACTGGGTAAATAGGCTAGGAAATAAGGTTTTTAAATACAGAAAATTAATTAAAAATCAAGAAAAATCCTAAAAATCCTAAATAAATCCCAAACAATTTCTAGAAATTTCTAGAAAAATCTAGAAAATAGTTCTAGGGTTCTAGAGCCCAATTAAATTGTTTGGCGGGTACCCACAGTAAATCCCAGAACCTTGTGAAAGTAATAAAACCAAAGATAACAATTATCCAAAAAAAATCCCAAAATCCTAAAAATTCTAAAATGGTGAAATAACACAATTAGGACTATCTAGGGACCCTAGTGACCCTATATAACCTAATTTTACTATACTACACCTATAGGCTTAGTTTCAAACCCTCATGATTTCAAAGTCAAAACTCTAATCATAATGATTCTAACAATTCTATACTTAAATAATAATAATAATAATAATAATAATAATAATAATAATAATAATAATATTTTTAAAAAATTAGGGAGACAAGTGCTATAGGCATAATCATGATTGATTATGTAAAATTAAAGAAAAACCTTACGGATCCACTAACTAAAGGTTTGACAAGAGAGCAATTATATAAGTCATCAAGGGGAATGAGCTTGAAGCCTATGATAAAAGAAATTCCATAAAGAAAAAATCCAACCTTGTTCACTGGAGATCCCAAGATTTAGGTTCAAAGGGACAACCTAATTATGTAAAAAAATTAAATAACACTGACGAGTATTTAAATACTCTTCTCATTCTCTAGAATGACAAATAATAGTGTCACCTGCAAAGAAAAATTAGGGTAGTCATTGCTTTTAATGATTCCTATGACTTGAAATTCAAGTGGAGTATAGCAGGATACTCTTATTAGGAAGTCATCTATATCCAGGAAAATGTTCAGGGCTAAAATGAACAAATCAATAGAAGAAATATTGGTCGGAAAGGAATTGTGTGATATTTGTTGAATCAAGTTTACAACAATATCTGAACAATTAAAGACATGTATCATGTTCACTTGATAACTAGTAAACTCGATAAATATTCACAAGGAAAAGTTCAAGGCCAAAAGCTACCTATCCTTGATACAATAACTTTTCAAATGATCTCTCTGTGTGTGTCTGCATTATGTCTGCATTATGTATGTATTTAGTTTTTATTGTGCACATTCAAATATTCATTCATGTGGAGATTGTTGGAAAAGTAAATGTAAATTTGACTTGAAAAATTAATTAAAATTAATTTTATTAATTCTTATTATGCGTGTCCAATGTGCAACGAATCTTGTGCAACGAATCTATCTATTGGAAAGGTGTATCATTTCCATTGTGTCTCTTCATCCCTTATAAAAGGATAGTCCTATGAGTGTTTGAATCAATGAATCAAAAACTCAATTTATTCATCAAACATTAAGTCTAAGAGAGAGAGACTACCTACATTGCTTCGTCCAGTTCCCGCGGTATGAACTGCTATTACCGAAGGAGAAGAACTGTTGTATCCTAAGAGACTAATTGTCATTAAACCGTAAGCACCACTGTGGGGAGAATATTATCATAAGGACATTGAACCAAGTTCAAGCCTCAGTCTCAGTTAGATCGTTATTTTATATTTTAATTTCAGAGTCTAAAATACAGAGTTGGAAATTTTATTAACAGTAGTAGCTCTGATTTAATTTTGAAGTTATCTCATGGTAAGAGTATATAGAAACAAAAGCAATCTTCTCTTCCAACTCAAGAATTATCCATCTATTTAAACTACTATGACGCAGATGATGAGTATTCTAGATCATATCTTTCAATTTTAGAATAGTGGAAAATACGAGAAAAAACTTATTATATACTTTATTATTTAGCATGTGATCTTTTAATGGCCCTAATATTCATGGTAGCATCAGAATTGTGTTTTAATGCAGGTTCAAGAATGCTAAGTAAGAAGAGAAGTATGATGCTACCAGATAATTTGGAAGTCTGTGTTTGTGTTCAAGATTGAGTTCGTATGAAAAAAAAAGTCTCATCACTTAAAAGATGAAAGTGTCGACATTAATGAACTAGACATTCAATCTCTTACTATAGATGACGCTATTGGAGATGAGCAATGAAACAATAAATTTAAAAAAAACTGCCTAGAAGACCGAAGACTTAAGAGACCAAATTGGAAATAAAATCTTTACTTTCATTTTTTTAGTTTTCAAAAAAATTGTTATATTAAATTTCTAAAAAGTTTACTATTAAAAAAAATTATAAGCCCAATTTTTAAGCCAATTTTTTATTTTAAGGTCAAACACTAAATTTTTTGGCCTATTTCCCAAGTTAAACCTATTTTGTTCTACAAGCCAACCATCAACCGATCTGGGCCCAGCCCGTAAAAACTCGGCCATAAAAACTTGGAGTTTGGATCGGACTGGATTTGGTGTTTGGGTTATTTGGCCCGGTATGACCCGTCTTCTATCCCCGATTGGCCCGACCCGGCCCAAATTCGATATAATCCAATCAACATTAGTCCCGGACTGGTCTGCCCAGCTTGGCTTGATAGACACCCTGACTATTTTTCATCAATAGTCAAACAAAATATGAAAATAAATAAAGCCATCCCTAGTTGATGTGAGTTTTCAATGCAAGGCGAGAACTCTATACCCCAAAGTTTGAAATTCGTTGGCGGCACGCGAAGTCTCTAGAATGGGTTTTGAATAGCCAAACAAAACAAGAGTTTTTACTGGGACACTACACAAACTATTCAGAGGTAGCCCACTATTGGAGCTAATCCAGTTTTGTGAAACTTTTACTCAAGAAAATTGTAACATAAAATAGGTTAAGGATGAACTTTTGACAGATTTTTAAAGTTTTGAACCCATTTTAGGGTTTCGAACTTCAGTTTTTCGCTGACAATTGCGACTGGGAAGAGACTCGGGACTGTATAATTTTTTTACATCTTGATAACATACAGGTATATAAAAAATTTCTATAATCCTGACTGGATCAATGATTTATGAATGTTATGATAAGTGTCATATGACCTAAATTTTGACAGTCCTACCTATTTGAAGGACTGTTTAAATTTTTGACAGTCATAAATGAACAACATATTTGCTTTAGGAGTGTCAAAAAATTTGACAGTCAATATATTGGTCGGGCTGTCAAAAATTTTATCAGTTAATATATTGGTAGAACTATCAAAAATTGTGACAATTTTAAAAAAATATGTTGTTCATTTAAGACTGTCAAACATTTTGACAGTCCATCATCTATTTTGAGCAGCCCCAAGTAAATTTTTTGAAGGACAAACTAAAATATAAAATGGGCAGCTCTGAAGTTTATAGTGCCTTTATAAATACTAGGGCTGTGCACAATTAAGTTAAACCGACCAAATCGAACCAAGTCAAACCGAACTGAATGGTTTTAAACCGAACTGATGGTTCGGTTGGTTTGATTCGGCTTCAATTTTTTCAAAACCGATCGGTTCGGTTCGATTCACGGTTTGGTTATGCCAAAAACCGTCTAAACCGAACCGAACCAAATCCTTGTTAAATAGTTAGGGTTGGCCGGTTGGGTATGGGTTCATTGGGTTGTATTATACCGGTTTGGTTCATTTATTCACATCATAGCCATTTATCAAGTTGAAGTTGAAAGTGCTCTCTCTCTAGTCTCAAAGAGGGGTGCTGGCGGCTCCTATTCTTTTATAATTGCTCTTGTGCACATGAGAGGGACTTTTTGTTGAATGTATACGAATTTTTATATGTATAATTGGCATTTTTCTCCACTTGCAAAGCGCAAGTTGAATTGAAGCTGCTGAATTGTATTTACTGTTGTAAAGTGCAAGTTGACTGAGGTTTCACACACAAAAAGCATAAAATCTATTTTTTTATGTGATCAAAACCGACCAAGTCGAACCGATCCAAACCGAACCAAGTCGGTCGGTTTCAAAATCGAATCGACCATTTGGTTGGTTCGGTTCGGTTTTGTTTATTTTTAAACCGATTAACTTCGGTTCGACTTCGGTTGAGACCAAATAGATCGACTACCGACCGATGCACACCCCTAATAAATACTCCAAAACAATGATACAAATTCGGAAACAATTTCCAATTGGTATATTTTCCAATATTTAGCTTGGCTTCGGAATGTGTTGCTTAGTAGTTTCCGAAGCAACTCTCAAATCTGTAGACGTTTAAACTTTAGCCTTTCAAAAATAGCTTTATGAACTGCATTTCAAATTACAAATACACTGGCTGTATTTGGAATTTGTTTAATTGGAGATGATTTGTAACTTTTCCTCTTATCAATAAAATTAACCATTCTTTTATATATATATATAATGGGTAATTTTATTGATAAGAGAAAAAGTTACAAATCATAGTACAATGATATCTGCTCTACACAAATAGCCATCTGAAGGCTTTAGCCCTCCATAATGTTTACATCTGTCTCTATATTGTTTAGGATCCCTTGGGTGGCAATGACCACTCCTTCAAATATACGTCTATTACGCTCTTGCCATATATGCCATACAGCAAAAAGTAGATGCACTCGAGCTTTATTATCTATGTCGGGATCATGTTGCTTCATAGCCAGAACCCCCTCCACTATCTCTGGTAGACCGTCCCTGTGTGCTCCTAGGATGCCTAGTATCTTCTTACTTTGTTGCCAGATGTAAGCAGTTGTAACGCACTTAAAGAATATATGATCTCTGGTCTCTAAGCCCCCTGTGCAAAAGACGCATTTGGAGTTGTTCGTTAGGATACCAAACATGTTCAGCCTCTCCTTAGTAAGCAATCTGTCCTTCATTGCCTTGTAAGCACACAACTGTATTTTCATCACCCCCTCTTAAACCAAATGACTTCCGCCCAACTGATCTAAGGACGTCGAACACAGCTCTGGTCATAGCATGTCTTCACCTTGAACTTTCTATTCCTTGTGCCTTCCCAGCTCCAACGGTCAGCGGTTTCCTCCGGATGCATGGTGATGCTATTAATTTTGTCAGCGTGCCGCTGCCTAGCTTGACGGGCATCGATCTGCCAATGGCCATCATGTAGCACAGTAACCGATTCGTCCCGCCCACAAAGTTCGTATATCGGCCACCCCATCTGTCGATCAAGCTCTTATAGCTGAGCCATGGATCCATTCATAGGTTCGTGTTTCGGCCATCGCAAATCACCCTATTTATTCTCTCTTTGAGCTTGGGTCAGATACGAAGAATGTTTTTGAATGTGACTGAGAGGTTGTTCATATCTTGAGTCCAAAAGTTTTTGGATCGACAGTATATGTTATTCGTCCATCTATCCCATATGGAATCGTTTGCCAATAGCTGCCATGCCGTCTTGAGGAGAGCAGCTTCCCGCAGCACCTTCAGTGACCGAAGTCCGATACCTCCCTCTTCCTTTGCCTGACATAACTCTTCCCAAGCTATGGCGTGCAGACCTCCCCGCCAAACGAAGTTGGCACACATCTTCTCAATATTGTGTAGCAACTTTTCGGGTATGAAGATCGCCTGAAGCCAGTAACTTGTTATAGCAACTATAACAGATCTAACAAGTTTCAGTCTTCCTCCGAATGACAGCAGTTGTGCCTGCCATCCTTCAACTCTTGCTTGGATATATTGGATAAATCCCTGACAGTCTGCATCGCGGGCGTAATTGATCGAAAGAGGCAAACCAATTAACCGGAAGATGACCGGTCTCAACCTGAAGTAATGTCGACCATCTCTCCTTGTCTGGACAGTCCCTATTAAAATAAATTTGGCTCTTTTTCTTGTTCAGTTTCAGGCCTGACAATACGGCGAACTCCACCAAAACTTGTATCAACGCTTGCAGAGTCCTCTCTGTCGGCTCGACAAATACAATAAGATCGCCAGCATATATCAAATACGATACAGTTGGGTCAACCTTACGGTATAGTGGGATGATACGCTTCTGAAGTGTAGCGACGTCCATCAAGCAAGTATAATATTACATAACTATAGTGAAGAGGTATGGGGACAAAGGATCACCTTGTCGCAACCCTATATTAATTGCTTCCAAAGAACCTGCGGGGTTGTCCTTTAATCAGTAACGAGAATGTTGGAGTGGTAATGCACTCTCTGACTTGATCCACCCACCAGCTATCGAATCCCATTCTCAGTAGCATTTGACAAATAAACTCTCTATTTACCATGTCATATGCTTTCCGAATATTAAGCTTGATACAACTTTTCTTCCCCCCCCAACTTTATTAAAATCACGAACAAGTTCATGCGCTAGTAAGCAGTTTTCTGTGATCGCTCTGCCCTTTATGAAGGCTGATTGATTTTCAGATATCAATCCATGCATAATCTCCTGCATTCTAGAACACGTTAAGTGCGTAATAATTTTGTATAAAAGATTACAGCAAGCGATCAGGCGGAAGTCGCAGAGAGTATTAGCCCCCTTTCTTGGGAATTAGAGTTAGAAAAGTATGATTCAGTTCTTTCAAAAGTCTACATGTCTTGAAGAAATCTTGAACCACATGCAATATCTGATATTTTAATTGCTCTCAGTGTTGTTTGTAGAATGCAACGTTCAATCCATCTGGGCTAGGGTATTTATTGGGGTCTGCTTCTCTTATATATATAGCAAATGACATCTAGCCTAGTGGTTAAGAGAGATGCATGCGACCCAAGCGGTCGGAGTTCGAGCCCCAGTGGAGGCAAGTTCGCCACAATTACCCATTGCTTATATATATATATATATATATATATATATATATATATATATATATATATATATATATATATATATATATATATATATAATAAACAAGTTAATTCAATTGTAGAACACCTTTTGTACAATAGTCTTCTATCTGTTGTCAAAATTGTTCATGCTGCCAAATCTCATTACAAATCGGTTATTCTTAAAAAAAAATGATAACAACTTATTAAAAAAATTAAAATTAAAATTATTTTGAACCCCAAACAAAACCTTAGGTCTAGGTGGTCAGGTGTCACCCCCAGTTTTCGAATTAGGGGTATTTTCATCATTTTCAAGTTTTATATTTTTTTAGGAATTTTATTTGATTTTATATGATTTTTAGGGATTTGTTTGAGTTGGTTTGGATTTTATCCAATTTGGACTTAAGTTGGAGACCCGGGTAGCCTGGACCCTAGTAGGACCCACATACTAGCTGGGCTTGGCCCACATGCCATCCTAACTAGGCTAGAAACCATAAACCCTATTTTCATGGCTTAATTAGTCATTATAGAGGCTTAATTAGATAATTAGGGTTGAACCGAAACAAACCGAACCGAACCTAACCTAAGTCTATTGGGTTTGGGGGCTTGATGGGCCTCACCCAAACCCAATAACCCCCCTTTGGCCGGCCAAGTAGGAGCACCCCCCCTTTTGCTTCTTCACAAAGTAAACTCTTTCTCTCTCTCCATTTTCTTTTCTTCCAAAGCTCTTTCTTCTCCAAGGATTTTCAAATTAGGTATGCCATAAATCCCCTCATTTATTTCTCTATTTCATTTTTTCCCTTCACAATAAATGTAGAGGAGAGGATTCTCCACATTTTGCCTATAGAATTTGTAGGTTTCCCTAGAAATCTAGGTTAAGGATTTATTTGGGGTTTTCTAAATTATAGTGATATTGTCACGCCCCAGAACCAGAATACTGGAGAGCGGGGGCAGACATAGCCAGCTACGTATATTGAAATGGAAACCACCTCGATATACGGTCACGGCTGTCTAGATATATGAGGGTTTACTACAAGCCAACAATCTCTTATGGTCATGAACAAGCCTAATGTCTCAATCACAAGCAAGTAAGTAAGGTCGCAAGATGTATGATCATTAAATATACAATAATAAGGCGTCCCAAATATTACATATTCAGCTGATCATGAAGCTAGTCGTTACAAAATGTTAGGACTAGCAAGAGTTTAGTCATACATGATCAACCCTAGGATTTGTTAATCATGTTACAGCCCGTAGGCAGACAGTAAGTAAAAGTGCATCGAGCTAACAGGTGCTCGTCGGCTAAACGCCTCAAAAGAATAGTTTTACAATAAAGTGGGCAAGACAAAAAAGAAAACCCACTCTTGGCCCGGGTTCCGTCTAGTTGTCACCATTGGGCTGGAAGCTTGGTAGATCCTCGGGAGCTGCTCCGAAATCTGGCCACACAAAACCAGCTGGGTCAACCCCAGAAAGAGCAAGTGCCAAAGGGGCTATGAAATAAGAACAAAAGCCAGCAAATAGCACAAGAAATCTAATGTTAAAACTAGAATTTACGAAAAACATGTCAGGATGATATACGACGAGATAACCATGGAACTATTCCGATAGCCAGGTTACAACCCGTAAACCAAACAAGGACCGGGGTTGTAACCCTTCATCTGAACAGAGCTTGGTTTCCCACCATTTATCGGCAAGATAATAATGTAAGAAAATCAAGACAGGACGCAATCTTGCACAGGATCAAGACATGACTAGACTGGTTATACCTCATTCAATCAATCACGGCCAAGCAGATACTACGGCTTACTACTTTAACTAACTAGGGTTATCACAGGCCTAATTACTAACAAGATGCAGTGAGATGATTCCATAGCCACAAGCCCTGCAGACCATCCAGGTTACCAGGTCAAAAATTAGGGGTTGAATTCAGGTGGGTACATCGCCCGGGAGACAAATGTACCCTTAGGTGACTTAGAGGGTGCAACACTCGATGGTGTGCTGGAAATGTGCCCTACTCGACGGCAGGCTACAGATCCCAAGAGCGCCCAGGTAACGGGATTGCCTGTAGCTGTGTCATCTCTTCATGACTACTGTGTTATTCTAGTTATTAACCTTAATCCATTTTAGTAGGTACTCCTGACCGTGGTACTCAGGAGTCCCATCCTAGACATGATGCAAGACTGGACAAGTGGATTTAACAAAGCAAGCAAGAAAGAACCACCCACGGTGTCAAGACAGGTCAAGTTGAGTTATCAAGTCATGCTAAAAGTCAGGAGTGCGCAGCCACGGCCACTATCAAGTTATCAAGATAAATCATGTCAGGGTGCTTGTCAGGAGTGCGCCACGACGGGCCACTATCATGTCAGGTCGGTCATGTCAGGAGTGCACCACTACGGGTCACTGTCGTGTTTTGCTAGTTCCTTGTCATACCAAGCCATGTACAATAGTCATTCCAAATATAATAAGTAAAATCAAGTTCATGACAAAAGGCATAAGGATATAAAATGGGCATAAAATATCTAATAAAATATCAAAATACAGGGTTATAGAAGAGCCAGGCTTAAAGAAATAAAACCAAAATTCTAAGAGCCAAAGGATTAAACAAGGGGGTCAGGGAAGCAGCGTACGCACAAAAGCACGCACGCAGGGAAGCTGCGTACGCACTAAAGCACGCACACAGGGGAGCTGCGTATACGAAAAGTCACGCACGCAGGGGATTTGCGTACACGAAAAGTCACGCACGCAGGGGAGCTGCGTACGCGAAAAGTCACGCACGCAGGGGGAGCTGCGTATGCGAAAAGTCACGCACGCAGGGGGAGCTGCGTACGCGAAAAGTCACGCACGCAGGGGGGGAGCTGCGTACGCGAAAAGTCACGCACGCAGGGGGAGCTGCGTACGTGAAAAGTCACGCACGCAGGGGGAGCTGCGTACGCAAAAAGTCACGCACGCAGGAGAGCTGCGTACGCGAAAAGTCACGCACGCTCAAGGGGAGCAGCGTACGCACAAAAGCACGCACGCTCAAGGCTGCGTACGCAAGAGACACGCTTCCTACAGGAAGCGTACTCAAGTCTGCGTACGCAAGAGACACGCTTCCAACAGAAAGCGTACTCAAGTCTGCGTATGCAGCGCTAAAGAGCGCGCAACTCAGTGTGCGTAAGCTAAACAGCTCTGCACACTGCTCACTGTCTTCTCCAAACAGCAAGAACACCATGGTTGAGCTCAAGGCTACACGGCATCATAACTTGGCCTTCCGAACTCCAAATTCGGATTTCCAAAGTTCCAACTTGGGTGAAACTGAATGCTCTTCCACATGGAAACATCAAAATCCTATAAAATCCAACTTAAATAGATCAAAACCATGCAAAATCCGAAAATAGGAAAACTTAGATCTAGAACAATGGAGACTCCAAATCACAAAATACCAAGTTCTAATGTTGATCACCATGTCCTAATCTAGCAAATGGACAAATAAAAGAGGGTTCTCATGTAGTGGCAAGATGCACTTGCCTAGGGTTGGGAGAGTTGTGTAGAGGAAGGAGAAGAAGAAGAAGAAGGAAATAAATGGTGGTTATGAGGAGAGAGAAGAAGTTGGTGGAGTTTTAAAGAGGGTGGGATGTGGTGTATTGAAGGTGTAGCATATGTTAAGGTGTTCCAATACATAATAAAGCAAACCAAACCAAACCATCCCAATCCAATTAAAACCGAGCCATGCCAAAACCCAAAATACGAGAAATACCGAAATCCCACAAGTTGAGAAAAATAAAAATACATGCCAAAATCTAAATACGAGTATAAATACGAAATACGAGAAATACTGGAAATGAGGGTGACAACTCTACCCACCTTAAAAGAATTCTGTCTTCGGAATTAAATCAAGGAGCTAGAGATTGTCACGACAAGCTACACTAAGCACAGACAAGCTACACTAAGCAGTTCAATCATACAATCATACAATGCAAGCAAGGAAGGGAAAACGTAAGGCATAAGAAAGACATTATACCTCACGAGTCAAACAGGTAGGGATATCGCGATCGGATATCGTCCTCACGCTCCCACATTGACTCACCTAGAGAGTGATGACCCCAAGCAACACGGACTAATTTAATAGTCTTGTTCTTGAGTATCTTTTCCCTCCGGTCCAAAATAGACACGGGCCTCTCCTCATACGAAAGGTTGTTACCAACAACCAATTCCGAATGGTCTAGGATGTGGCTCGGGTCCGGAATATACCGTCGTAATTGGGACACATAGAATACATCATGTACCTCACTTAGCGACGGCGAAAGAGCGAGACGATAGGATACATCTCCTACTCGCTCTAGAATATCGAACGGCCCTATATACCTAGGACTAAGCTTTTCCCGCACGCCAAAGTAAATGACGCCGCGGTTAGGCGAGATCCTAAGGAATACTTGGTCGTCGACAGCATATTCTAAGGGACGCCGATGAGCATCGGCCCAATGGCGCTGGCGGTCCTGGGCAACTCGGAGGTGATCTCTGACCTTCCTGACCACTTCAACCGTCTGGGAAATCAATTCGGGTTCGAGCATCTGCCTCTTCCCGACATCGTCCCATGCTAGCGGGGATCTGTACTTCCTGCCATAAAGAGCCTCGAAGGGTGCCATCTGGATACTGGCCTGATAACTGTTGTTGTACGAGAATTCCACCAGGTGCAGATAATTCTCCCATGAACCACCGAAGTCAAGGGTACAAGATCTCAATATATCTTCAAGAGTCTGGATTGTGCGCTCTGATTGACCATTCGTCTGCGGGTGATAAGCTGAGCTGAACTGAAGGCGAGTCCCCAAACTCTTTTGTAAGCTGCGCCAAAAGTAGGATGTGAATCTTGAATCCCTGTCCGAGGTGATGCTGACTGGCACACCGTGAAGCCTGACGATCTGCCTGAGATACATCTCTGCTAACTGTGCCGTTGACTGCCCAACTCTGAATGGGAGAAAGTGTGCTACCTTGGTAAGCCTGTCCACAATCACCCAAATAGCATCTCTGCCGGCCGGAGACCTGGGCAATCCGGTCACGAAATCCATGGTTATATGTTCCCATTTCCATTTCGGGATCGGTAAGGGCTGAAGAAGTCCAGCGGGCCTCTGATGTTCAGCTTTAACCTGTTGGCAAACCAAACACCGAGAGACAAACCAGGCTATCTCCCTCTTCATGCCATTCCACCAGAAATACTGACGAATATCACGGTACATCTTCGTACCACCCGGATGAATAGAATATTGCGAGCTGTGAGCTTCTGCCATGACTTCCTGTCTGATATCTCCACTGGGTACACAAAGACGAGTGCCGTGCCGAAGTGTACCGTCTTCATGGATACATAACTCTGGCCTTCTTTCTGCTTCACACTCTGCTCTGAGTCGCTGGATCTTGGAATCTGTTGACTGTGCCATCCGGATTCTCTCAACTATGCTGGACTGAACCTGAAGACTAGCCATCAATGCCACGCTGGTTGGAAGAACCACTTCAATTCCCATCTTCTGAAGATCTGCCAATAATTCTGGTTGTGCCGTCAAGAAATAAACTCCGGCTCCCCTGCTCAATGCATCTGCTACAACGTTGGCCTTCCCGGGATGATACTGCAAATCCACATCATAATCCACCAGTAGCTCGAGCCATCTTCTCTGCCGCATATTAAGGTCCTTCTGGGTGAAAACATACTTCAGGCTCTTATGATCAGTAAAGATCTCCACTCTATCTCCGTACAAGTAGTGTCTCCACAACTTTAAAGCAAACAATACCGCCGCCAATTCCAAGTCGTGGGTCGGGTAATTCTTCTCATGATCACGAAGTTGTCGTGACGCATAAGATATTACCTTCCCATGCTGCATTAAGACACACCCCAATCCTCTGTCTGAAGCGTCGCAATAAACTGTGAATCCTCCGGTCCCATCTGAAAGGGTGAGAATGGAAGCCGTTATCAAACCTCGCTTCAACTTCTCAAATGATTCTTGGCACTCTGCTGTCCAAACAAACGGCACATCCTTGCAGGTCAACTGGGTCATCGGTGCTGAAATCCTTACGAAATCTGAAACGAACCGCCGGTAGTAGCCGGCCAATCCAAGGAAGCTGCGAACCTCAGCCACTGAGCTGGGTACCGGCCATGACTCGATAGCCACAATCTTCTGGGGATCCACTTCCACTCCTCCTCGGGTAATGATGTGACCCAAGTACGAAATGCGATCGAGCCAGAACTCACATTTACTGAACTTGGCGTACAACTGATGCTCCCTAAGCGTCTGAAGGACGACTCTGAGATGCTGCTCATGCTCTACTTCACTCTTGCTGTAGACCAGGATGTCATCTAGGAACACGATCACAAATTGATCCAAGTAAGGCATGAAAATGCGATTCATGAGGTCCATGAATACGGCCGGCGCATTGGTCGCTCCAAAGGGCATAATAAGGAACTCCCAATGTCCATACCTCGATCTGAATGCTGTCTTCAGGATGTCCTGCTCTCTGACTCTGATCTGGTGGTATCCC
Source organism: Iris pallida (assembly GCA_029216955.1). Taxonomy (NCBI): domain Eukaryota; kingdom Viridiplantae; phylum Streptophyta; class Magnoliopsida; order Asparagales; family Iridaceae; genus Iris; species Iris pallida. The sequence goes on along the minus strand of JANAVB010025398.1, from coordinate 1,335,667 downwards.
GACCGCAAATCGATCTTCGAGAACACTGAAGCCCCTCTGAGCTGATCAAACAAGTCATCTATCCTCGGAAGAGGGTATCTGTTCTTGATTGTCACCGAATTCAAGGTACGATAATCAACACATAGCCTGGACGTACCATCCTTCTTTTTCACAAGAAGCATCGGGGCTCCCCAAGGCGATCCACTTGCACGGATGAATCCCTTGGTCCTCAGCTCTTCAATCATCTTGTACAAAATTTCCAACTCTGAAGGCGCCATCCTGTAGACTCGCTCTGATACTGGTACTGTCTCGGGAATCAAGTCTATAGTGAACTCAATCTCCCGCTCTGGCGGCATCCCTGGAAGCTTCTCTGGAAAGACATCTGGAAACTCTTCAACTATCCGGGGCAACTGTACTGCTGCTACTGCCATCCGCAATGCTGGGGAACATGGCTCCACTGCGCCTCTGGAAAACGAAAACTCTAGCTCGCCGGGGATACTAAAGACAACTTTGCCAATATGGCAGTCTATCCTAGCATACTGGTTCCTCAACCAATCCATGCCTAGGACTACATCATAGTCCGCCATAGGGAACTCTATGAATCTAGCGGGGAACTCCCTACCGCTAACTACGATCCGACACGAGGAAAACACTCGATCTACTCCCACAAGACCATTACCAGTAAGTATATTGAGCCTCACTGATAATGACTCGGGCTCCAATCCTATCCGTGTCGCGAATCGTGCAGACATAAATGAATGCGATGCACCAGAATCAAATAATACCGAAGCTGGAAAGGAGTTAACGAGAATAGTACCTGCCACAACCTCACCTGGTGCAACTTCTTCTTCCATAGCCATCATCATGGCCTGACCTTGTCCTCTGGCTGCTGGTCCCCTCTGCTTGAAACCTCTCTGCCTATTCTGGGTCTGAGCTTGGGCTTGTGCATACTGCTGGGGGTGTTGTTGCTGGAATACCTGAGACTTAGGCGACAAGGGCCTCGAAGACTGATACTGCTGCTGCTGAACTGGTGCTGGGGCCGGTCCTCTCACCGAAGAGCTAGAAGGGTTGGATGCTGATGAACCACCCCTATTCGGGAAAGCCCCTATCCTATGGTCTGCCGCTCTACAAGCTAGACATAATCCTTGCGCCCTGCAACAGTCTGCCACCACATGCCCTGGCTTCCCGCAATGAGAACATCCTATCGCGGAAGTCTGCTTCTGCTTCTGCTGTTGCGGGTACGTCGGGGTCGAATGCTGAACCGACGTTACTGAGGCCGCCCGCCTCGGAGTTCCAATGGTCAATCCCCTAGCTGCCAGGGCTGGAGCTGATGATTGGTACAGCTGACTGTGGGACCGCTTCCTACCTCCGATCCTATCCACGATCCTCTGGGAGGTATACTCATGCCTCCTAGCTGCTCTCAAGACTGCATCGAACGTCTGGTGCTCGAACTGCTCAACCGCCAACAAGATCTCCAAATGTAGTCCCTGCTGGAACCGCTGGGCCCTATCAAACTCGGTCGCCACCAAGGTGGGGGCAAACCTACTGAGTCTAGAAAACTTCGATGCATAACTGTCGACTGTTCTGCCTCCTTGCTTCAAGTTGGTAAATCTGGTCTGCAGGTCGTACCGAGCCACAGCATCAAAATACTTCGTCTAGAATCTCTCTCTAAATACTGTCCAAGCAATGGCTGCCACTAATCCCATGGCTTGCGCCGTCCACCAACTGCGAGCCAAATCCAACAACTGCAGGCGTACCACTGCCACCTTCTCATTCTCGGGTGTCCTAGCTGCTTCCAGAATCACTTCGGTATCCTGAAGCCATGCATCCGCGGCAATCGCATCCTCGCTGCCGTCGAAGAAAGGAGGGTTCAATCGCTTGAAGCTGTTTGCCGTCTGGTTCCCTGGATGTCCGTCTCGGGTCAAAGCATCTTGAACTGTCTGGTGCAGGGTGTCGCTTCTACGATCCTGGGAAGCTATCAAGGTTCTGATGAGGCCTACTAAGGTACCATCATCTGGCTCTGCGGGTTGGACGGGCAGAACTGGTGACTCTCCTCCAGTAGGCACAACTCTGGAGGCTACCCCAGAATGCTGGGCTTGATCTCCGGGTTGCTGCTGATCTACGGGACGTGCTCCACCTCGATGATCGGTAGGACCAGGTACAGTGCCGCTGAAGAAGACGACACAGGGAACAATAAGAAAAGGACCAGGACAGATCAATGATATAAGCACAGAATCAGGGCAAGAATCCAGGAATTCAGAGGATACGAACAGAGATCAAGGACGAGTACTGATTAAGACATCTATCTGGTAAACTCTCACATATCTTGATTTACAAGACCTACGTGGGCCACCACTTAAACCATGTCACGCCCCAGAACCAGAATACTGGAGAGCGGGGGCAGACAGCCAGCTACGTATATTGAAATGGAAACCACCTCGATATACGGTCACGGCTGTCTAGATATTTGAGGGTTTACAACAAGCCAACAGTCTCTTATGGTCATGAACAAGCCTAATGTATCAATCACAAGCAAGTAAGTAAGGTCGCAAGATGTATGATCATTAAATATACAATAATAAGGCATCCCAAATATTACATATTCAGCTGATCATGAAGCTAGTCGTTACAAAATGTTAGGACTAGCAAGAGTTTAGTCATACATGATCAACCCTAGGATTTGTTAATCATGTTACAGCCCGTAGGCAGACAGTAAGTAAAAGTGCATCGAGCTAACAGGTGCTCGTCGGCTAAACGCCTCAAAAGAATAGTTTTACAATAAAGTGGGCAAGACAAGAAGGAAAACCCACTCTTGGCCCGGGTTCCGTCTAGTTGTCACCATTGGGCTGGAAGCTTGGTAGATCTTCGGGAGCTGCTCAAAAATCTGGCCACACAAAACCAACTGGGTCAACCCCAGAAAGAGCAAGTGCCACAAGGGGGCCACGAAATAAGAACAAAAGCCAGCAAATAGCACAAGAAATCTAATATTAAAACTAGAATTTACAAAAAAGATGTCAGGATGATATACGACGAGATAACCATGGAACTATTTCGATAGCCAGGTTACAACCCGTAAACCAAACAAGGACCGGGGTTGTAACCCTTCATCTAAACAGAGCTTGGTTTCCCACCATTTATCGGCAAGATAATAATATAAGAAAATCAAGACAGGACACAATTTTGCACATGATCAAGACATGACTAGACTGGTTATACCTCATTCAATCAATCACGGCCAAACAGATACTACGGCTTACTACTTTAACTAACTAGGGTTATCACAGGCCTAATTACTAACAAGATACAGTGAGATGATTCCATAGCCACAAGCCCTGCAGACCATCCAGGTTACCCAGGTCGAAAATTAGGGGTTGAATTTAGGTGGGTACATCGTCCGGGAGACAAATGTACCCTTAGGTGACTTAGAGGGTGCAACACTCGACGGTGTACTGGAAATGTGCCCTACTCGACGGCAGGCTACAGATCCCAAGAGCGCCCAGGTAACGGGATTGCCTGTAGCTGTGTCATCTCTTCATGACTACTGTGTTATTCTAGTTATTAACCTTAATCCATTTTAGTAGGTACTCCTGACCGTGGTACTCAGGAGTCCCATCCTAGACATGATGCAAGACTGGACAAGTGGATTTAACAAAACAAGCAAGAAAGAACCACCCACGGTGTCAAGGCAGGTCAAGTTGAGTTATCAAGTCATGCTAAAAGTCAGGAGTGCGCAGCCACGACCACTATCAAGTTATCAAGATAAATCATGTCAGGGTGCTTGTCAGGAGTGCGCCACGATGGGCCACTATCATGTCAGGTCGGTCATGTCAGGAGTGCACCACTATGGGTCACTGTCGTGTTATGCTAGTTCCTTGTCATACCAAGCCATGTACAATAGTCATTCCAAATATAATAAGTAAAATCAAGTTCATGACAAAAGGCATAAGGATATAAAATGGGCATAAAATATCTAATAAAATATCAAAATACAGGGTTATAGAAGAGCCAGGCTTAAAGAAATAAAACCAAAATTCTAAGAGCCAATGGATTAAACAAGAGGGTCAGGGAAGCAGCGTACGCACAAAAGCACGCACGCAGGGAAGCTGCGTACGCACTAAAGCACGCACACAGGGGAGCAGCGTACACGAAAAGTCACGCACGCAGGGGATCTGCGTACACGAAAAGTCACGCACGCAGGGGAGCTGCGTACGCGAAAAGTCACACACGCAGGGGGAGCTGCGTACGCGAAAAGTCACGTACGCAGGGGGAGCTGCATACGCAAAAAGTCACGCACGCAGGGGGAGCTGCGTACGCGAAAAGTCACGCACGCAGGAGAGCTGCGTACGCGAAAAGTCACACACGCTCAAGGGGAGCAGCGTACGCACAAAAGCACGCACGCTCAAGGCTGCGTACGCAAGAGACACGCTTCCAACAGGAAGCATACTCAAGTCTGCGTACGCAAGAGACACGCTTCCAACAGGAAGCGTACTCAAGTCTGCGTACGCAGCGCTAAAGAGCGCGCGCAGCTCAGTGTGCGTAAGCTAAACAGCTCTGCACACTGCTCACTGTCTTCTCCAAAAAGCAAGAACACCATGGTTGAACTCAAGGCTACACAGCATCATAACTTGGCCTTCCGAACTCCAAATCCGAATTTCCAAAGTTCCAACTTGGGTGAAACTGAATGCTCTCCCACATGGAAACATCAAAATCCCATAAAATCCAACTTAAATAGATCAAAACCATGCAAAATCCAAAAATAGAAAAACTTAGATCTAGAACAATGGAGACTCCAAATCACAAAATACCAAGTTCTAATGTTGATCACCATGTCCTAATCTAGCAAATGGATAAATAAAAGAGGATTCTCATGTAGTGGCAAGATGCACTTGCCTAGGATTGGAAGAGTTGTGTAGAGGAAGGAGAATAAGAAGAAGAAGGAAATAAATGGTGGTTATGAGGAGAGAGAAGAAGTTGGTGGAGTTTTAAAGAGGGTGGGATGTGGTGTGTTGAAGGTGTAGCATATGTTAAGGTGTTCTAATACATAATAAACCAAACCAAACCAAACCATTCCAATCCAATTAAAACCGAGCCATGCCAAAACCCAAAATACGAGAAATATCGAAATCCCACAAGTTGAAAAAAATAAAAATATATGCCAAAATCCAAATACGAGTATAAATACGAAATACGAGAAATACTGGAAATGAGGGTGACAGATATATATATATATATATATATATATATATATATAAATATATATATATATATATATATATATTTGGAAAACAACAACTTTTATTGATAGATAGGCGCAAAATGCCGAAGCCTATACAAGTAAGCGCACCACGCGCGAAGACCAACCCAAAAGAAATGAAAAGGAAGAACGACAGGGAGAAACACGAAGTGTTGCTCACAAAACGGCAACCGGACCGAGCATCAGAAGATTAGGCGGTTAAAGCGATATCCCGAGGGAACATCGACCCTGTCCCAGTCAGCAGCCCAGGGCGGCCCAAAATTGGCTTGAGGTGTGAGAGCAACACCTCATTCTTTTGAAGATTTGCCGAACCACCTCGCTGTACAATTGAGGAGGCGGGAACTGTCGGCCCTCGAATCTGTATTTGTTCCTGTTTTTCCATAAAACCTAAAAAGCGGCGGCAGCGACGATCTGATGACCGTGAGACGTGCTCCAGCTGGCCATCAGATCGTTGATGCCCCCGCTTGTGGGGGCTATTTTGTATCTGAAGTGGAGTTGAGTCCAAATGTGAGAGGCTGACTCCCCAGAAAGTAGAACATGGTCAACGGATTCTGTATGGTGATTAACACAGCAGTGGTATCTGGACGCCAGACTATATCCGAAGGATTTGACGACATCATCAGTGGGGAGTTTTCGACGCTCGGCACGCCAGAGGAGGATGGACCATTTCGCCGGAATACACGTGTGCCAAAACTTGGCGGAAGGGGAAGTCGTGAGTTGTATGACTCTGATGATGATTCTGGCCGAAGCTAGGGTGAAGACGCCTCCCTGGTTAGGGGACCATCTGAGCACGTCGCGATCGTCATTGATCGACAGATTAGTAGCACCCAAGTTCGTCAAGGCTTCCGGGCCAAGCCAATCGCGAACCCGATCCCAATTCCATCCAGACGCGTCCTCATCCCAAAAATCCTGGATCTCGCACATCGGAGGAGTAATAGCGTTGGGCCTAAGGAGAACGTCCCCCAACCAGCGTTCCTTGCAGACCTGTGAATGACCATTGCCCAGGATCAGGCGTAAGTGTGGTTCCGCAAGGCTACGACCATGGAGGATGCGACGCCACGACGCGGAGGATCTGCAGTTGGCAGACGCCTCAGTTAAGTGACAGAATCTGGAGTATCTCGCCCTCATGAACCTTGTCCAGATCGAGCTTTCAGAACGGATTTTCCACCACAATTTTGCCGAGAGAGCGTCAACCATGTGAGCGAGCCTGCATAGACCCAGACCCCCCTCAGCAGTAGGTTTGGCCATGGTAGACCAGCTGGCCCAGTGATACTTGATCTTCCCCTCGAGATGCCCCAAAAGAACTTGGCGAGGATGGCTTCAATGGAAAGGAGCACTTTGATGGGGGGCGAGCACACCGCTAGAGAGTATATGGGGATGGAGGATAGGACGTGCTTAATGAGAATTAACTTCCCCCCGGGGGAAAGGGTTGCGTTGTGCCATCCCGCAATTTTCTTTCGTATCTTGTCGACCATGTGGGCATAGATCCCTGAATTCGCTCTCCCGTACACCAACGGGCAACCTAAGTACAGGAAAGGGGGGTAAGCTGTGGAGAAGGAGGTCATGGAGGCCAGCACAGCCGAGTGAGTTCTATCGGCTTTATGATGAGTGTAGATGACACTCTTGCTGTTGTTGATTTTCTGTCCAGAGCAACGAGTGTATTGAGCAAGGGTACTCAAAACCACCTCTAATGCTCCAATAGTGCCAGCAGAGAAAATGAGGATGTCGTCGGCGTATGCAAGATAGGTTATGAGTGGGCAGCCGGTCGTAGTGTGAAAGTGTTAGAACCCAGGAGATTGCGGCATAATTTTAAGGTTTCTGCTCGGGCTTCGGCCGTGATGATGAAAATGGTAGAGGAGAGGGGATCTCTCTGTCTCACTCCTCGAGTAGCTTTGAAGAAACCCTGGGGTTGGCCGTTGATAACAGTTGAAAACCAGGAGTTGTTGATGGATCTAAAGATGATGTCGATAACAGATTCCGAAAAGCCAAAGGCTCTGAACACCCAGATCATGAACTGCCTATCGAGACGGTCGTAAGCTTTTTCCATGTCCAGTTTGATGGCAACGTTCTCCCCCCCTGGATGGGAATTTTATACACGTGATCATCTCTTGGGCCAGGAGGATATTATCGGTGATATTGCGACCTTTGACGAAGCCGCTTTGCTCTTCGGAGATGATTTTGGGAAGGATGTGCGACATTCTGGAGGCGATGATTTTAGAGATAATTTTGTTGGTGAAAGTGCAGAGGCTGATCGGTCTGAAGTCTTTGAAGGTGTCTGGATTTTCTTTTTTGGGGATGAGGATGATGTGAGCGGAGGATATGGATTTCGGATAGGTGGCTCCTTAGAAAAAAGCGGTAGTGGCTTCCTCAAGGTCGGACCGAATGATATCCCAGCAAGTACGGAAGAACACCCCGTTGAATCCGTCCGGACCCGGGGCGCTGTTGGCATTAATGGACCACACAGCAGTTTTAATCTCGTCGACAGAGGGGGGAGCGCTGAGGCTTTCGTTATCCCTGTCACAAATCATGGAGGAGATCGCGGACAGGAGTCCGTCATCTTTGAACACGGCTTCTTTAGCAAAAATGTTAGAAAAATAGTTCGTGGCTGTCGTCTGTATATTTACCAGGTCGTCCAGAAGTTGGCCATTCTCATCACGGATGCGGTGGATCTTGAGAGAGCTTCTGCGTCCTTTGACGCATTTGTGAAAGAAGGCCGAATTCTTGTCTCCTTCTAAGTCCCAGGTTAATCTAGCCTTTTGTTTCCAGAATTCAAACTCAACCCTGATTCTAGATTTGAGGATGGCCCTGGCTAGGTTGAGAGAGGTACGATTTTCCTGGGAGCTGAGGAGGGCAGCATCAATCTCCGCCCGGGTGACATCGTCTTCAGCATTCTTAATGGCTTGAAAAATGTCTCCGTACGCAGTTTTGCTCCAGGCCGTAAGGGCTTTCTTAGTGGCTTTGAGCTTGGTAGCAATTCTGACCAGAGGGTCCGGATGAGAGACCGAAGCCCAAGCCTCTTCCACGATGTGCATGAACTGGGGGTGGTGCCGCCAGAAGTCAAGGAAGCGGAAGGATTTTTTGATGTGATTGTGAGAGATGTTTATCTCTAGAAGGAGGGGGGAATGGTTACATTCAGTGGAGTTCAGGTGCGACAGCTTACTGATCAAACCCAAATCAGACCAACAGTCATTCACCATGGCTCGATCCAGGCGGGAGTACTGCCTATGCGTACCATCTTGCATGTTGTACCAAGTGAACTGGTTGCCGTGGAAGGGGATGGCGGAAAGGTGGGCGGTTAGGGCGAAGTTGTTGAAGTCCTCCATGGCCGAGAGAGGGGGATCACGACCACCGGATTTCTCCTCTCTGTAAGAGACCGTGTTAAAATCACCGATGCAAAGCCATGGCAAATCGTCGTGAGGGAGGGAGGGGCCCGACAGAAGCTCCCAAAGAATTTTGTGTTCCGGGATACTGCAGCTACCATGGATGGCCGACAGTAGAAACCGGGACTTGAAGATAGGGTGCTCAACCCAACAGGAGAGGGCTTGGGGGGAGTCGTTGATAATCCCAAAGCAGAAATCTGCCGTGAAGAAGATCCAAATGTCGTGACAGCCGGAGATTGCGGAAGGGAATCCCAGCTTGAGTTGAATTTTTTTCATTCTTTTGTGAGGTATTTTGGGTTCGATGATGACAAGAAGGTCAATCCGATGCGATTTAGTAAGGCTGGTGATCCGATTCATAGTCTGTTTATTTCCAATGCCTCGAACATTCCAAGAAAGAATGTTAGGCATTAGAGGAGGAGGTAAGGGGGTTTTGCAACTTTGCGGCAGATCTCGTGGTCATCGCCGTACGCTGCCTTTGTTTCTTGGATTTTTTCTTTTTCTTGAGAGAGTTGTTTTCTGGGCTGGTGCTGACTGGCGCTAGAGTCCGATCTGAGCTCGAGTAGCCGACAGTGACGGTTGTAGGGGAAAAGTCAGTGTCTTCGCACTCCGTCAGAGCGCAAAGAGGATTTTCACGGTCGAGGAAGTCCGCTTTCTGAGCCTGCCAAAATCTTCCTGTGAGCGGGGATGACGGGCGAGAAGGAAAGATGTATATATGTATATATGTATATATATATGTGTATGTATTTATATATATGTAATTGTGTGTGTAGAGGAATGGTGGTGGTGGTGTCATGAGAGAGTGGTGGTAGTTTCATGAGAGTGGTGGTGGTGGTGTGAGAGAGTGTGGTGTGAGAGAGTGTTTGTGTGTGTGTGTGTAGAGGAATGAGGGTGGGGATGGTATGTGAGAATGGTGATTGAGAGTGTGTGAGAGTGTTTGTGTGTGTGTGTGTAGAGGAATATGGGTGGTGATGGTGTGTGAGAATGGTGATAGATAGTGTGTGAGAGTGTGTGTGTGTTTGTGTGAGAGTGGTGGTGTGTGTGTTTGTGAGAGTGTGTGTGTGGTTGTGTGAGAGTGGTGGTGTGTGTGTTTGTGAGAATGTGTGTGTGTGTGTCTATATAATTGTGTGTGTATGTATTTATAGGGTTATTTACACTAACTACCCCTATGTTTTTGATTTATAACACAGGGTACTCCTGATTTAAACTATTTACACTAACTACCCCTCCCTTTAGAAAACGTAGGGGTAGTTAGTGTTATAATTTTTTTATTTTTCCATAAAGTAGGGGTACCCCGTGTAATAAACCAAAAACATAGGGGTAGTTAGTGTAAATAGTTTAAAAGTAGGGGTACCCCGTGTTATAAATCAAAAACATAGGGGTAGTTAGTGTAAATAACCCGTATTTATATATAGATATGTATGTGAATAAATATATATAGATAGATGGTTAGATAGTTATATATATATATATATATATGGAGGAGAGGAAGTAGGAGAAGAATTAGATGATGAAGAAGAAGAGAACAGCAGCTGCAGCAGCATCATACAGCAGTAACAGCAGCATTACCAGCTGCAGCAGTAGCTGGTAGCAGGAGCAGCAGCAATAGCAAAGGCTGCAGCAGCAGCTTCCCCCCCCCTTTAACCCATTAACCCCTATAAACCTCCTATATATATATATATATATATATATATATATATATATATATATATATATATATATATATATATGGAAGCGGATCAAAGGCCCCGCCCGCGGAGCCCCGTCGAAGCCCCGCCCCCCCTGCACCATCGGATCGCGCGGGGCCCACGTGGGGTCCGCCCCCGCCCGCGCGATCCAACGGCTAAGGGGGAGCGGGGCTTCGGCGGGGCTCCGCGGGCGGGGCTCCCGATCCGCTCCCTATATAAATATATATATATATATATATATATATATATATATATATATATATATATATATATATATATATATATATATATGTATGTATATATATAGATATGTATATCTATGTATATAGATGGATATATATATAGATTAATAAGAAGAAGATTAAGAAGATTAAGGAGAAGGAGAGAATTAGAAGAATATGATTAGAAGAAGAAGAGTTAGAAGAGGAAATAGGAAGAAGAAGGAAAAGAATTAGAAGAAGTTAGGAAGAGGAAATTAGAAGGAAATAATAAGAGGAAGGAATTAGAAGAAGGAGAATTAGAATAGGAATGAGAAGGAGAATTAGAATAGGAATGAGAAGGAGAATTAGAAGAGGAATGAGAAGTAGAAGAATAGGAAATAGAATTTAGAGGAGATCGAGTTAGAGGGTGAAATCGAGCTCCGAGTGTCGGAACGCGATGAAACTTGGGGGAGACCTAGAATACGTGAATTAGACTTTGCGGGTAGGCTCCCGAGTTGAAATCGGGGTTGTAGGACGACGGTATCGTACCGTACCATTGCGTATCGTGAGATATTCTAGATAATCGGCAATAGGCCGTAAGATGGACTAGATATCCTATTACCCTAGGTATCTTGGTAGATAATGAACGTATAGGCTAGTATCCTACTACCCTAGGGAGCACGGGTCGAAATACCAAGCGTAGGTAGGCTAACTTGGTATTCACCTAGGCTAGAAATTTACCTTTGTAAAGAGTAAATTTAGGATATTGGCCTACGGCCAAGATTGAGTTTCGAAGTCCAAGATGGACTTGGATATGGGTTGTAAGGGTTGGTAATGATTAGAAATAGTCGCCTAGACCTAGTCTTGGCCTCGGTTGACCACGGTTGACTTTTTAGACCAAAAGTCAACTATGGGTCAACACTTTACCCAATTTAGTCCCAAATTCCATTAAACTTGGACAGTTGACCAAAAGTCAACTATTAGTCACCAGTGACCTAGGGTTGACCTAGGGTTGACCTAGAGTTGAACAGAGTTGACCCGTTGACCAAAAGTCAACTGTAAGTCAACTTTCGACCTAGTTGATTCGGATTGACTTCCAACGTTCTCCAATGACCGAGGTTGACCTAACTAGACCTGTCTTGACCTAGTATGACTTTGTTAGGCCTAATATGACTTAGATTGACCCTATACAATCTAGTTTGACCTTGTTTGACCTAGATTGACTTAGTTTGACGTGTCTTGACTTATTTTGACTCAGTATGACTTAATTTCACTTCCAAACCATTATATTGATACAGTATTCCATCTATAGGTCCTCGAGGCACTGTTCTTGGACTCCGTCGACCTATCCATCATATTACAGGCAAGTACATTCTCTGATAATATTTCTGTTTTATGATATCGTCTTTGTTTCTAGTATTTAGTGTAGATTATCCTTGTTCTCTTGGCACATTGTTCACACGGATTGATATTTGTCTGGATCCCGTCATAAGATGTTATTCCTCTTATATATGGTATACACTGGACAAGTCTTCATTGTTTATTGTTCATTGTATAGATACGATTCCTGCGTAGGCTCGCGACCTCCTCAGAGAATACGTATCATGACGTGTCATGACTGGATCCACTATATTAGTCAGGGATGTGGGTGTTAGCGTAGATATGTGATCAATACCCCACAGTATTATATTGTATCATCATTGTATAGTGTTAATCATACACTCACGTATGATTAGCCAGGCCTAACATTGTATCAAGTTCTAAGCCGATCACATGTTAAAACTAATACTAAACTCACATAGATATAGTTCCAAATTTTTGTACATGATTTATACTGATTTCCTGTTCTTACATTCAGTTACAGTCTTGACATGCCTTACCATGATTCATGTACACATTATTTACCTCGTATATTCTCTCTATTTACTGCTATATTTTCAATATCGTCTAACTAGAACTGTTATTTGAGATTTGTGCTCGTTCCATCCTGACTGGATATGTTGACAAAATTTTACAGATTATCGCGAGGAGGATTGTCCTACCTACTACGGTCCGGTTGACGTAGTGGGCGTAGACTTGGAGACCTTGGTTCGGCAGGGCTTAGCTCCGCCCGACGAGCCTCTAGCTTAGTTTAGTTAGAATAGACATTTTGGACTGGACCTTGTCTCCAGCTTTCTACTTATGTTATTATATTATATTTTTGGATTATATTAGAGACTGGGACTTAGACTTGTATATTATTTGTGTTTGGACTTGACAGGTTATATTTTATCGCCTTGTTGTCTTTATCTTTCAGTCTTTACTTATTATCTTAGAGTTGTGATTGAGTATTCATATATTATCATTGCTTGTCCTCCGTTCGAAGTTGACCATATTCTCGACAGGTTTTGATATTATATATAACTGTTGTTAGAGTAGAAAACCTACAGCGTTCCACGCCGTTTTTACGGTGAGGGCTGGGCGTTGTTACGTACACGTGCCCTTATAGTGGGTGCGGGTCGTGACACGTTTTAGTGGTGGCCCACGCAGGTCCTGAAGTCGCAATTAGTGCGATATCGTAGTGGTGCTCGCCTTAGAGTGCTATTACGAGCCTGCGGTACGTATCTAGGATAGGCTATAGGCTAAGAGTACTCAATCATACTAGGATCTTTCCTTGCTTATCTTGCTTACCGTCTTTGATATTGATTTACTATTTTCTAGCTGTCCTTCTTTGATATAATCCTTCTTGTGCCATATTGATATCTTCTTTCAATCTGTCTTCAGGATGATGCAAACCAGGTCCCAGTATCCTGAGTCCGCGGACGCGAAGAGGTCTGCTATGACTCGCGGACCTGATCCGGACACTCCTGCTGCAGTCGGGGTGTCGACAGCAGCTCTTGGGGGTGCTCCTCTGCCAGTTACGAGGGCTGACCCCAGGGTTGCTACGACTATTTTGGCCGCAGTACCAGTGGTTGATACGGGCGCTCTTCCTCCTCCTACGCAGTGGATTCCTCCGCCAGTTGCAGACGTACTTCCACCTCCACCTCCTCTGCCTATAGATATTGGGCATATGCTTACTTTTCTCCAGCAGATGCTGGAGACTCAGAGAGCCCAGGCCGAGGCTCAGCAGAGGCAGACAGACGCGATGCGTCAGGGCATGGAGGATGCCCATCAGTTGGCCCTTGCAGCCGTGGAGCAGAGGGCTCCGCATCCGGGGACGCGTACTAGGTACGGAGATATCCACGACTTCAAGAAGCTCGGGCCCCGTGACTTTAGCGGGACCGAGGGTGTGGTCTATGCAGATGATTGGCTCAAGGATATCGAGCGGCAGATGAGGGCCTCCCGCCTGGCAGGCGACCTGAAGGTCGAGGCAGTAGGTTTGCAGTTGCTAGACATTGCACGCACCTGGTTCAGAAACGAGCCTGCCCTAGCTGGAGAGGGCCATACTTGGGCAGAGTTCAAGCTTCTATTCAAGGAGAAGTTCTTTTTCTCCACGGACAAGATCGACCTGGTACGGCAGTTCTAGGATCTGCAGTAGGGCAGTTTATCTGTGAAGGAGTACGCCACAGAGTTCGGCCGTCTGAGCCGATATACGAAGTACATGGTTCGAGACCCGGAGATCAGGGCGAGCTGTTTCAGGGAGGGACTGATCTGGGATATCAAGATCCTCATTCCCTCCTTTTATGAGACTTATACCCAGATATATGCGGAGGCCCGCAAGGTAGAGCGGGAGTGGGGCCTGAAGCCCAAGAGGGACCGTGATCTATTTTCGGGGACTACTAGCAGCGCGGGGGCTGCTAAGCGTCCTCAACTCCAGCATCATTCTATTCCGCAACGCTCACAGCAGATTTCTGCTCCGATTAGGGCACCAGTTCAGCAAGTGCCCCGACAGCAGCAGTAGGGACCGACGTAGCAGGCACCTACTTGCCACTACAGTAAGAGGTCCGGACATCTCTGGAAGGTTTGTAGGAGATATTTGGGAGTATGCCTATACTGTGGCACCGAGGGACATCAGGCGAGGGATTGTCCTTCGAACCATCGCCGTGCAGCTCAGGGAGCACAGGGTAGGCCACCTATGGCACCGCATCACGCCCTTCACCAGCAGCGGGATATACCCCGCCAGGACAGGGCTTTTGCGATGACAGTTGAGGATCCCGCAGGCATTGGACTAGGAGGTAGGGTCTTGCTCTTTCTTTTACCCGTTCTTTCCGTCCATTGATTGATGATTGCTTTCTTAGTACCTTTAGTTTGCATATATGATGATCATGCTAGATTAAATAGAAAACCCCAATGAAGACTGCAATAACATGATACTGTAGAGATTTAGAACCATGCATGTGTTCTGATTTCCTGGATTACATGTTATATAACTTAGGATAAAATTTAGTAGACCTTGATTGTTGGGTGCTTGACTTAGAGAAGAGTACGACCGTTTCAATTTCGAGGACGAAATTTTTTTAAGGAGAGTAGATTTGTCACCCCCAATTTTCAAATTAGGGGTATTTTTGTCATTTTCAAGTTTTATATTTTTAGGAATTTTATTTGATTTTATATGATTTTTAGGGATTTGTTTGAGTTGGTTTGGATTTTATCCAATTTGGACTTAAGTTGGAGACCCGGGTAGCCTGGACCCTAGTGGGACCCACATACTAGCTGGACTTGGCCCACGTGCCATCCTAACTAGGCTAGAAACCATAAACCCTATTTCCATGGCTTAATTAGTCATTATAGAGGCTTAATTAGTTAATTAGGGTTGAACCAAAACAAACCGAAACAAACCGAACCGAACCGAACCCAACCTAAGTCTATTGGGTTTGGGGGCTTGATGGGCCTCACCCAAACCCAATAACCCCCCCCCTTTGGCCGGCCAAGTAGGAGCACCCCCCCTTTTGCTTCTTCACAAAGTAAACTCTTTCTCTCTCTCCATTTCCTTTTCTTTCAAAGCTCTTTCTTCTCCAAGGATTTTCAAATTAGGTATGCCATAAATCCCCGCATTTATTTCTCTATTTCATTTTTTTCCTTCACAATAAATGTAGAGGAGAGGATTCTCCACATTTTGCCCATAGAATTTGTAGGTTTCCCTAGAAATCTAGGTTAATGATTTATTTGGGGTTTTCTAAATTATAGTGATATATATATATATATATATATATATATATATATATATATATATATATATATATATATATATATATATATATGTGTGTGTGTGTGTGTGTGTGTGTGTGTGTGTGTGTGTGTGTGTGTATGTATTTATATATATGTAATTGTGTGTGTAGAGGAATGGTGGTGGTGTCATGAGAGAGTGGTGGTGGTGGTGTGAGAGAGTGTGGTGTGAGAGAGTGTTTGTGTGTGTGTGTGTAGAGGAATGAGGGTGGTGATGGTGTGTGAGAATGGTGATAGAGAGTGTGTGAGAGTGTTTGTGTGTGTGTGTGTAGAGGAATGAGGGTGGTGATGGTGTGTGAGAATGGTGATAGAGAGTGTGTGAGAGTGTGTGTGTTTGTGTGAGAGTGGTGGTGTGTGTTTTGTGAGAATGTGTGTGTGTGTGTGTCTATATAATTGTGAGTGTATGTATTTATATATAGATATATATGTGAATATATATATATATATATATATAGATAGATGGTTAGATAGTTATATATATATATATATATATATATATATATATATATATATATATATATATATATATATATATATATATATATATATATATATATATATATGGAGAAGAGGAAGTAGGAGAAGAATTAGATGAAGAAGAAGAAGAGAACAGCAGCTGCAGCAGCATCATACAGCAGTAGCAGCAGCATTACCAGCTGCAGCAGCAACTGGTAGTAGGAGCAGCATCAATAGCATAGGCTGCAGCAGCAGCTTCCCCCCCCATTAACCCATTAACCCCTATAAACCCCCCTATATATATATATATATATATATATATATATATATATATATATAGATATGTATACATATGTATATAGATGGATATATATATATATATAGATTAATAAGAAGAAGATTAAGAAGATTAAGGAGAAGGAGAGAATTAGAAGAATAGGATTAGAAGAAGAAGAGTTAGAAGAGGAAATAGGAAGAAGAAGGAAAAGAATTAGAAGAAGTTAGGAAGAGGAAATTAGAAGGAAAGAATGAGAGGAAGGAATTAGAAGAAGGAGAATTAGAATAGGAATGAGAAGGAGACTTAGAAGAGGAATGAGAAGTAGAAGAATAGGAAATAGAATTTAGAGGAGATCGAGTTAGAGGGTGAAATCGAGCTCCGAGTGTCGGAACGCGATGAAACTTGGAAGAGACCTAGAATGCATGAATTAGATTTGCGGGTAGGCTCCCGAGTTGAAATCGGGGTTGTAGGACGATGGTATCGCGCCGTACCATTGCGTATCGTGAGATATTCTAGATAATCAGCAATAGACCGTAAGATGGACTAGATATCCTATTATCCTTTGTATCTTAGTAGGTAATGAACGTATAGGCTAGTATCCTACTACCCTAGGGAGCACGGGTCGAAATACCAAGCGTAGGTAGGCTAACTTGGTATTTACCTAGGCTAGAAATTTACCTTTGTAAAGGGTAAATTTAGGATATTGGTCTACGGCCAAGATTGAGTTTCGAAGTCCAAGATGGACTTGGATGTGGGTTGTAAGGGTTGGTAATGATTAGAAATAGTCGCCTAGACCTAGTCTTGACCTCGGTTGACCACGGTTGACTTTTTAGACCAATAGTCAACTATGGGTCAATACTTTACCCAATTTAGTCCCAAATTCCATTAAACTTGGACAGTTGACCAAAAGTCAACTATTAGTCACCAATGACCTAGGGTTGACCTAGAGTTGACCAGAGTTGACCCGTTGACCAAAAGTCAATTGTAAGTCAACTTTCGACCTAGTTGATTCGGATTGACTTTCAATGTTCTCCTATAACCGAGGTTGACCTAACTAGACCTGTCTTGACCTAGTATGACTTTGTTAGGCCTAATATGAATTAGATTGACCCTATACAATCTAGTTTGACCTTGTTTGACCTAGATTGACTTAGTTTGACGTATCTTGACTTATTTTGACTCAGTATGACTTAATTTTACTTCCAAACCATTATATTGATACAGTATTCCATCTATAGGTCCTCGAGGCACTGTTCTTGGACTCAGTCGACCTATACATCACATCACAGGCGAGTATATTCTCTGATAATATTTCTGTTTTATGACATCGTCTTTGTTTCTAGTATTTAGTACAGATTATCCTTGTTCTCTTGGCACATTGTTCACACGGATTGATATTTGTCTGGATCCCGTCATAAGATGTTATTCCTCTTATATATGGTATACAATGGGCAAGTCTTTATTGTTTATTGTTCATTGTATAGATACGATTCCTGCGTAGGCTCGCGACCTCCTCAGAGAATATGTATCATGACGTGTCATGATTGGATCCACTATATTAGTCAGGGATGGAGATGTTAGCGTAGATATGTGATCAATACCCCACAGTATTATATTGTATCATCATTGTATAGTGTTAATCATACACTCACGTATGATTAGCTAGGCCAAACATTGTATCAAGTTCTAAGCCGATCACATGTTGAAACTAATACTAAACTCACATAGATATAGTTTCAGATTTTTGTACATGATTTATACTGATTTCCTGTTCTTACATTCAGTTACAGTCTTGACATGCCTTACCATGATTCATGTACACATTATTTACCTCGTATATTCTCTATTTACTGCTACATTTTCAATATCGTCTAACTAGAACTGTTATTTGAGATTTGTGCTCATTCCATCCTGACTAGATATGTTGACAAAATTTTACAGATTATGGCGAGGAGGATTGTCCTACCTACTACGGTCCGGTTGACGTAGTGGACGTAGACTTGGAGACCTTGGTTCGGCAGGGCTTAGCTCCGCCTGACGAGCCTCTAGCTTAGTTTAGTTGGAATAGACATTTTGGACTGGACCTTGTCTCCAGCTTTCTACTTATGTTATTATATTATATTTTTGGATTGTATTAGAGACTGGGACTTAGACTTGTATATTATTTGTGTTTGGACTTGACAGGTTATATTTTATCGTCTTGTTGTCTTTATCTTTCAGTCTTTACTTATTATCTTAGAGTTGTGATTGAGTATTCATATATTATCATTGCTTATCCTCCGTTCGGAGTTGACCATATTCTCGACAGGTTTTGATATTATATATAACTGTTGTTAGAGTAGAAAACCTACAGCGTTGCACGCCATTTTTACGGTGAGGGCTGGACGTTGTTACGTACACGTGTCCTTATAGCGGGTGCGGGTCGTGACACGTTTTAGTGGTGGCCCACGCAGGTCCTGAAGTCGCAATTAGTGCGATGTCGTAGTGGCGCTCGACTTAGAGTGCTATTACGAGCCTGCGGTACATATCTAGGATAGGCTATAGGCTAAGAGTACTCAATCACAGTAGGATCTTTCCTTGCTTATCTTACTTATCGTCTTTGATATTGATTTACTGTTTTCTAGCTGTCCTCCTTTGATATAATCCTTCTTGTGCCATATTGATATCTTCTTTCAATCTGTCTTTAGGATGGTGCAGACCAGGTCCCAGCATCCTAAGTCCGCGGACGCGGAGAGGTCTGCTATGACTCGCGGACCTGATCCGGACACTCCTGCTGCAGTCGGGGTGTCGGCAGCAGCTCTTGGGGGCGCTCCTCCGCCAGTTACGAGGGCTGACCCCAGGGTTGCTACGACTATTCCGGCCGCAGTACCAGTGGTTGATACGGGCACTCTTCCTCCTCCTGTGCAGCGGATTCCTCCGCCAGTTGCAGACGTACTTCCACCTCCACTTCCTCTGCCTACAGATATTGGGCAGATGCTTACTTTCCTCTAGCAGATGCTGGAGACTCAGAGAGCCCAGGCCGAGGCTCAGTAATCATAGAGCCCAGGCCGATGCTTACTTTTTTTTCTTTCCTTTTCTTCCTATATAGGAATTTAGCAAGTTTGAGAGGAGCTTTACAATGGAATCAGGAATCATAGAGCAGCCCCCTACTAAAATGCACACTAATGTCCGGAACAACAACGCCATAGATAGGATTAGTGAGCTACCGGATTCTGTCCTCCATCACATACTATCCTTCCTTGAAACAAAGTGCGCTGTGCAAACTAGCATACTGTCTAAGAGATGGAGTCACCTATAGGCTTCTGTTCCTGCACTAGACTTCACTGATCAGAGCTTTGCCAGAAATGGCTTCCTCTGGGCATCAGACTTCACTGATTTGAGTGATTCCGATAAACATAGCTTCGAGAACTTTGTTGACACTGTGTTACTTTTGCGTGAGGCATCAGACTTGCGTAGCTTCAGCTTGCGATGCTATCATTACTTTGATGATGATAGTTATCACAGATGGATTCGTCATGCAACAGAGTACAACACCAAGGTGCTTCAGATTGAATTTTCTCTTTATGGTTGTTGGTGTCTTCCTCTGGGCATCCTTCCCTGCCAATCTTTAGAAGAGTTGAGCTTGAATCTTCGTTATCGTGTTAATCTTGGTTCGCCCTGCAAGATAATGGCTCGTTTGAGAAGGTTGCATATTCAATGGGCCAAGGATAAAGATGGCGTCATGGAAAATCTCATTTCTTCTTGCCCCGTGCTTGAAGATCTGGATCTTCATAAATGTTTATTTGGTGCACTGTGCATTTCCTCTAGCACATTGAAGAGGTTGAGTATCAAAGATTGTGAAATAGACGGGAATGAGAACCTGATTTCTATTCCGAGTCTAGTATGCTTGACTTTACCAACAATATTAGTGCTTGTACAACATTGGAGAACCTATCGTCTCTTCGGAATGCAACTGTTCACACAACAGGTGGTGACTTAATTGAACTTTGTAGAGTTCTTGCTAATGCGGAAACCCTAAACATCTCATTCCCAGAGGATTATCAGGTAGGTTTGTTTAGCTATGCTATTTAGAAGGTTATTTATTTCACTTGCCACTTTGTTTTCAGATGATTAGTGAATTTATGTTATGTTGCACGTCTTTCAACCAAAGATTTAGTTTCTTAAACAAACAGTTCTGATGATTAGTGAATCAATATTGGTTGATTATATTTAGTGTTGTGACTGGGTTGGCTTTGTGATTAATCTCATACATTTTTGTATTTGTTTGTTCTGAATATGCATTTCTTTGGTCATATACCATGGTTAAGTTACCAGAAGATCTGTCACAATTTTCGATATTTGACAACCTGAGAAGTTTGGCTTTGGGCGGGCTGTTTACAAGTGACATGATTCAGGTTATAGCGCTTTTCCTGCAACACTCGCCTAATCTGAAAACGTTTACTCTAACCCTAAACAATAGAAAGGTAAGATATGAAGCCCCAAGTTGTATATATATATAGAAAAACCTCAATAACTCACTTCAAATACCTCTTAATTGTCTGTCATTGTTAATGACATATAATTATTTGTTGTGCAGGTACCATCACCGCTTGCGCTACGGAGATTGAAAGTCATTCAGAATTCTAGGAATTTCTCTTTCATATGCCCACACCTCATAGAGATCCAATGCTACCGGATGGAAGAGAAGCTCCATGAGCTAATCAAGTATTTCCTGATGAACGCAATTGGTGTACCTAAACTTGTTATTAACCGCACAGGGCCCATTGTCGCAGTATATTTGTCCCGTAGAAGTGCTAAAAACAGATCCTTACCTTAACCACTCTAAAAAAGGACTTTTTCGGGACTTTCTAAGGGCAATGTTACCCTAGTTTCCAGAAGATACGGTGATTTCCTATGGAGGTTAAAAGCTTTTATTCCCTCTAGTTTTTGGGGTCTTTTGTATGATGGCACACAATCTGTACATGTTAAAAAATGGTATTGCAATCGGTATCGGAAATACTTTTTCTATCTTGTAGAAATATATTATATATATGAAGAATTTCTTGTGGGACGATGCTTTGTTATGAAACTTTTTTTACTCATCTTGTTATCATAGCTAGATACTCATAATTTGTTCTCTTGCTTGGGAAGAACATGTTGGAAACCTAGTGTCTGAAAATTATAAAATGTATGTTTCCTGACAAAAACAACTTATGATGTCCCTTTCAACTAAAATGTCCAAAAATTAAGTAAAAGTAACAATGAGAAGCAATTTCAATTAACACGATATTGAAAAAAAAACTAACACACGTTTTTTGAATTGTTTATTGGAAAGCAGTTTTTGTTGGTAAATGATATAGAGAAACGCTCATGCATGATAATAAACACACAGCTAGGATTAGTGAGGTACTAAGACCATCCTCTTCTTTGCCGAGTTAGTAACAGAACAAACACCACCTGATATGAATCTGGAAAGCCCATATATTACCCTTCTGTAGACATAAATACCCCTACATAATAAGTACTTCAAACATTTTCCTGACTACTTTATAATGAAGCAGGTGCTTAATGCCTAGAGCAGTAATTTTTTTTTTTACCTTTATTATGTTTAAGGTTAGTAAGCAAGGACCTTCCAAATATTTGGGCCGTATTGTGGCGAACAACTTGGACACTCCAAAAATCTTGTCCTTATTGTGTTGGAGACAACCTGTACACTCTAAAATACATCAGGACACCAAAATAGGTGACCTGCCCATGTCGCAGTGTCTTTGCCATGTTGTGTCGTATCCATTCTGTGCAACATAGGTTTAAGGTTAGTAATTCCAATCCAACCTTCCTCAAGTACGAGGAAGTTCCTATAAATGCTCTATTATTTATTCAACCTTCATGTCCTATCACAAGGAGACTCTTAACTGCTCCACTCATTTCCCTTTCTTTACTGTCTACTATTTAGAGCTTTATCTTGTCGAGAACTATAGGCAGAAATCTCCCTTCAAAACCAAGCCCGTACCTTTAGTTCCCCAAATTCTTCACTTAACGCTCCACTTCCCTCTTTGCTATGAGGGTATTGTTATTTTCATATGTTATTTGCCAGACTTCAAAGCAAGTAGCTGGAAAAGATCGAATCATGCCAGTTGGGTTCACTACTTAACTAAAGTTGGAAAATTTTCTGAAATTGAAGTTCTTTATTTTTTTTTTCTGGAGTGAAATGAGAGTAAAACAATTCTCTTTTGCTAGAATATGTGTATCTTCAACAGATATTATTCAATCTAAGATTGTAGTCTAGTTTGAGTACTCTCAGTTCATCGTATTTCTGAAAAAATAAGAAATAATATGAGATTTTAATTCCAAACTTAAGTTCCATCACACTCATAGTAACATTTTAGATGACGAGTGAATCAATATTGTGTGGTTATTAGCGTTGTGATTTGGTTAGCATTGTTGAGTTCTACTATAGCTTTAATGATTAATCTCTCATATTTGTTCTGAAGATGCGTTTATTTGTGTTATACCAAGTACTGTGTGTTACCAGCAGAACTAGGAGGAATTCCAATGTTTGACAACCTTAGGAGTTTGACATTAGGCGGACAGTGTAGGAGTGACGATATTCAGGTTATATCGTGCTTCCTGCAATGCTCGCCTAATCTAAAAGTGTTTACTCTAAACAATGTACGAGTGATGACATTGGGATCTCTCTTTCAGTTGCCCACACCTCGAACTAATAGAGATCCAGTGTTCCAAGAGAGACAAGAAGCTCCAAGAGCTTATCAAGTATTTGCTGTCAAACGCAACTGGCGTACCTAAAATCGTTATCAACCGGGACTGAAAATACTTTGATCTTGTACAAATATGAAGAATTACTTGGGGGACAATGTAGTAAGTAGCTGTGAATTATACCGTTTCATTTTGGTAGAGACTTTTCTACTTGATCTTCTTATCTTCATACTCATCATTGTTCTCCTTATTCGGTTACTAGTAAACCTACCATGGCCACTGGTTAACATAGCATGACAGTTTGGTAAACACAGTAACCTCCAAATGCCAAATTATCAATCCAAAGGGTTGTTGAATCTAAACCTCCAATAGATGGTTCTGAGTTAACTCCAACATGGTTTGGTACTCGATTCTTACAAAAGGGAGTCGAGGATCTTACATCAGGCTCTATATTGCAATGACCAAAGTACAACATGACAGTACAGACAAAACTACATAAACAGGACGTCTATTTTTATGTTTTCTTATATATAGTTTTTGGAACGGACATGATACCAATATTATGAGTGTTCGTACTTTCTTGTTAGTCTATAAGGAGAGCAATAATATAGTAGTTATGGAGACACTATGAGTACAGGTACGTAGGCTTGAAAGAATATGATTTAAAGGGTTAAAGAATAATATAATTTTTGTTAGTGTTATAGAGTACATGGCATTTAACTAAGCTGAATGAAAGAGTGGGATTCAAATAGCCGACCATGTTGGAGTCCAGTCTGGATTTTGTAACAACATATTTGTGGAACCCAAATCTGATTAAATATTTGATTTGATTAGATTTAGACATCCATAATTGGTGCTGGGCTATTTCTAAATATAATAAGATTCTTATTTAAGGATTTTCTATTTAGGAAATCCTATCATGATCTAAAATATGATGTCGATGCTATTTTAGGTGTAAAAGATTCTTATCTTAGTGTTTCCCATTTAGGAAATCCTATTATTTCATAGATAGAATTTTCTCTTCATCATATATATATATATATATATATATATATATATATATATATATATATATATATATATATATATATGGGTTGAGAGTGGAGACACAAAATATAACACAAAATTGATATTCGGGGTGCTTCTCCACAGGCGATATAAAAGAAACTCCACACTTTACTCTTAGGGTTTCGCCATACAAGACAAAAGGAAGGAGAAGATCTGATCGAGGAGTCGTCAACTTCGGTTAGGGAGATTGCTACGGGTTGGTGAGTGATTACATTGTAATCTCTGTCGTTTCTTCTTGAGTGTGGTGAGGGAGTTGAACCTATTAGGGCAAAGGGTTCAACATTGGTTTTTGTCAATTTTGTAATTTCATATGAGTTATATAGATTGGGGGTCCAAGTGACGTAGTCACCGCCATATAATTGCCTTTATTTGTGCTTGGTGTTCGTTAGACAAGGGTTGTTATTTCAGGTGGATTGGCCTAAGTTTTCGCTGCGACAACGTCTCAAACACGGTATCGGAGCGCTTGTAGGGCTTATTCGATTCCCAACATCTAGTATCAGAGCTTTTCGAGTTCTGGCAACAATGTCTACGAAGTAGATGAACACTCATATGATCACCCTTACAGGAGGAACTGGGCGATTTGGAAGCCAAGGACAGGGGGTCTACTCTGGTGCAAGAACTTGCATGATCCGTTAGAGGGCGGCATCGGGAAGCCATCGGACAAAGCTGCTGAAGATGGAAAACGACTGGATCGGAAGGCCGTTGGATTCATCAGCCAATAGTTGGACGATTTGGAGTTTCACCACATGTCCATGGAGCGTTCGGCAAAAGCATTATGGGAGAAGTTGGATTCGCGGTACTAAAGAAGGCGGCTGACAATAAACATTTTTTTTCTTATTCGCCGGCTCTACTTGTATCAAAATAAATTATTTTTTTAATGTCATATTCATGTAAAACTTGTAATATGGCTTCGCTGATTGCATATCCAGTGTGCGAAGATTCCAATTGTCTTAAACAAAGAATTTATTTTTGTAAGACCTATTTCGTATTTAAATATTGTACGTGATACACATAAAACTATTTTTTTACTAGTCCATATATCAGAAGTTAGAAAAAACTTAACGAAAAACAAGATTTCAAAATTGTCAGAAAATAGTCCAACTACCCTACTTTGAATACTGTTTTCTTCCAAATCATGCACGATTTTGAAATTTTGTCTACGTTTGTTGACAACATATAGGGCATCATTACTCACTTTTTATATTTAATAGTAGTTGATTATATTCTGTTTAAAGTTATTTCCAAAATACCAAAAAATTATATTTCAAAAACTAAAATTTTGGAAAACTTTCCAATACGGCATGTGTACCGACAAACCGGACGATGTGGTCGCAACCCATGAGCATCGAAAGACGCATATGGATGTTGCCTACGTGTGGGATTCGACGAAACTCGATTTCGTTGTGTGTGCGTAATAAAATCGAGGCATATCAGTCGAGATATCCCGTATCGACCTCTTTGCAAACTAGTCCCTAATTTCGCGACGAAACTTACGCCATTGGATTCAGAATATTTTTCTGGTCCTGTGGGCCAGATTTCAATATAGCTGAGTTTGTATCATTAAACCAGACTCATAGACATATAGTTTGATGACTTTAGGGACCATAGGTACTGGCACTTTTTTGATGTAAAGAGGGTTAAACGACGGACATCGTTTCTTTTATGACAAAAATGTTCGAGATATTTATTTCAGAATTCGAAGACGATTGTGGGAGTTGACATTCACAGCCTTTGTTTTCTGACGATCTGAGTCACTGGACGTTGTCGATTCTTTACACTACTCTAGACAAGATACCTTGCCATTATTATTGTATTTTATGTTTATTTATTTTTGTTATTTATTTTAGTATTTATATCCTATCTAGTTCTATCATACTATGCGTCCAAGTCATACTTGGGTGCGAGCGACTGTTTTAGTTATTTATTTTGTATTGACTTAGAATAGTTGACCACCCTATTGATGTGAGATATTGGTATATCTCTATGGCCATGAGACTTGTGTATCAAGAATTGTGAGTCTCATGTAGGACACGGACTTGCGTATTCGGTTGGCCTCCAATACGTATGGAACGTGCGACGGATAGGGAATAACTGCTGTTATTACATGCATGTCTAGTGGAATTAGCAGTTATTAGATGATTAAATATGTCATGGACATGACGTGGATAGACATGGGGGTAGGAAGGACAGTTCCTTAGCGTATGGGCCATGTTGCACTTTTCTTTTGTAACCCGAAAGCTCCGTTGGAGACACGGCTCAGATGGCCCTCTCAGGTTTGCCACTGTCGTTCTATGGAACGTTATGCGCTACGGCCCCTGATTCCTAAACAGGAATTATGCCAGATCCTATTTATAGCCAGAGTGCCCATGCGTCGAAGGTTTGTTCTTAACTGCATAGTCACAGTAGAATGGTTAGGCAGCCTTTGCATGCAGCTTTATTTTATTTTATAGTTTATATGGCATGTTATTTCTTGTATCTTATTACGTCCCTCTAAGGACCTGGTAATCTCTCCAGGTATAGATGAGCAGGATTATCCACAGGAGTATGGAGCAGCTTTGGACATGGCTTTTGTTGACGATGAGATGTACCCTATTGATCATTCTTGATCATGCCTAGAGTTGGAGACACTTATTATTTTCTTTATCTTATGAGGACAGATTTTCTACTAGCACAGACTTACATTATAGTTGTTTGGTAGTGGATTTGTCTCCACCCGGCTATCTTCACATTTGACTATTTATCGTCATTATTATATTTTAGTTATCATATTTGCTGTGGATGAGATAGAGTTGCCTGAGACTATTATTGTTATATTCACATTACAGCTTATGTATGTATTTGGGATTTTCATATATTGGATTATATTTCCATATACATACAGCTGGCATGAAATGTTCCTAGTCTTAACATAAATGAGACTGGGGCGTTACATATTTTTGTGGTGGTCCATGCAGGTCCTAAAAATATCGTATCGATTACGTAATTGTACTGATATGAGCCTGCATATAGGATTAGAAATTAGGATCTCATCCATATTATGTTATTCTCTCTTTTGATTTTATTTTTCGAACTCTCATTTGATTGCTTGATTTGCCTTCTGTTTGAATCTATTCTAACGCTTCTTTTCCCTTCGTGCTAGCAAAATGAATTCTCGAAGCGGACGTGTCTCTCCTTGTGCTATCACATTTGGTGATTCAGCAACTCAAGAGGAACAGACTCCATCGCAGCCTCCGGTGGCAACCCATTTACTCATTTCCAGCAGGGGAAGTCTAGCATGACTCTATCGATAGTGCAACAGTACTCCCAGATGTATGCACCACCGTTGGGACAGTTTGAGCAGCCGACTGCAGTACCCCAGGGAGGGTACATACCACCATCACCTCCTCCTCCGTTCCCTCAGCAGATGCCCTTCACGCCCTTTCTACCTCAAGGGCAGCCGATGGATGGGCAACAAATATTCCATATGTTTTATACGGTGATACAGGCTCAACAGGCAATATAGCAGCAGACTCAGCAGCGACGTGCTGAGTCACTTTGAGAAGCATTGTGTCAGCTTTGGCACATGCGGCACCACTAGCAAATCAACCGAGGGACAGATCTATTACTGAGTTCCGAAAGATGATACCCAAGTCGCTCTCTGGATACGAGGACCTTACCGAAGTTCATGCATGGCTTACCAACATTGAGCATCAACTGGTAGCAGCTAAACTTCCTAAAGAAAAGTGGATGACGGTCGTCAAGATGTTGACCGATAATACACATCATTAGTAGGAGACTGAAGAGAGACTAGGCCATGAGCAAGCTATATGGGAGGAGTTCTCTAGAATCTTCCGATAAATATACATTCCAGCTATAACATGAGCGAAACTCCGAGACAAGTTCATATACCTTACTCAGGGTAACATGACAGTGGAGGAGTACAACACAAAATTCTTACGGTTGAGCCGATATACACCATACTTGATTCAGACAGAAGAGCAGAAGGCGGAGAAGTTCTATGATGGGCTTACCTTCGAGATACAGAGGCTAGTAGGATCTGTAGCACCTACATCTTACTCAACCGTTCTAATCGCAGCCAGGCGCCAGGAGAGAATTAACAAAAGGGAAGCTAGTCAAAAGTGTCCCACTTCAGCAGCTGGACCAGCCAAACTAACGCAGGGCAGATCCATTAGACGGTCTATGACGCAACAGCAGCAGTAGAGAGCCATGCCATACCAGAAACCCACTTGCCATTACTGTGGGAAGCAGGGACAAATTCGAATTGATTGTCGTCTTCGGCTTGGCTTGTGCATGAGATGTGGATCAGGACAACATATGGCTAAAAATTATCCTGAATAGCCGACTCCAATACTTCCTGTACCTCGGCTCGGACAACATATGCAAAAGCCCGTGGCACCAGGAGCAGGAGCACCCCACCTACCATTAGCATCATAGACAACTCAGTTTGAGAGAGCCAAAACTCAGGGCTCCACCTAGAGGTTTGGGCAAGCTTTTTCACTAGCCACAGTAGCCAATTCGGGAGGGTGAAGTTATAACAGGTATCATATTAGTTGCTTCATATCCTGTTGTTGCATTGTTTGGCATTGGAGCCACACATTCTTTTATAACCACCAACTTTGCAACTAGGCATAACATTGCTACTATACCTCTATCTTAAAATGTTAGAATTCTTATCGGGGGAGGGATAGTGCCTGTTAGCAGCATATGTAGATCTTGTCCTGTAGAAATTTGTGGAAGGAAGATGAAGGCTCGATTTTTGATTTTTCCTATGCCAAATTTCAATGTAGTTCTGGGGATGGACTGGTTAAGCCAGTATTATGCCACCATTGACTGTCACAAGGGCAGTATTGTGTTCAGACCACCTAAAGAGGAGGAGTTCAAGCTTACTAGAGAATCTTCTAGTGATAGAGTTGTGCCAGAATTAAGAACTCATATGGAGATAGAAGGGGTTTTTTTATCCTCCTATTATCTCCAAGTTCCAAGATGTATTTCCCAAGGAGCTGCCAGGATTATCGCTTGACTGAGACCTTAAGTTTTCTATATATCTTGTTCCAGAAGCCGAACGTCTCATGTGTACCGACTAGTGCCAAAGGAGTTGGCAGAAATAAAAGTTTAAATAGACGAGTTTCTTGTGAAGGGTTTCATCCGAGCCAGTGTATCGCCATGGGGAGCTCCAGTATTATTTGTTTCAAGGAAGGATGGCTTAGTGCGCATGTGCATTGATTACAGAGCTCTGAACACAGTGACGGTAAAGAACAAGTACCCTCTGCCGTGCGTTAATGATTTATTCGATCAATTGTCAGGATTTAGAGTATTTTCTAAGATCGAATTAAGATCGGGTTATCATCAGGTGGAGGTTCGGAAGGAAGATATCTCGAAGATTGTATTCAGATCCAGGTATGGACACTATGAGTTTTTGGTCATGCCTTTCGGTTTGACTAATGCTCCAGCTATCTTTATAAATTTTATGAATAAGGTTTTTCATCAATACCTGGACAAGTTTATAGTTGTCTTCATAGACGATATTCTCATATAATCAAAGAGCCCTGAAGAGCACAAGCAGCACTTGCGGATAGTCTTGGAGATATTGAGAAAGAAGAAGCTTTATGAAAAGCTTAGCAAGTGTGACTTCTTTCTTGAGAAGGTTTCTTTCCTTGGACATGTCGTCAAAGGGGAAGGTATCTCAGTAGATCTGAAGAAAATCTCAGTAGTAAAGTTGTGGCCTGTTCCCACTACACCCTCTGAAGTAAGAAGTTTTCTTGGACTGGTGGATTATTACCGCAAGTTTGTACAAGATTTCTAATGAATACCTGGACCTATGACTCAGTTGACTTGCAAAGACCAAGATTTCATATGGACAACTGAGTGTCAAGCCACTTTTGATGAGTTGAAGAAGCGGTTGACTACAACTCCAATCTTGGCCATTCCATCAGGGTTAGGAGGATTCGTGATATATATCGATGCATCCGGAAAGGGATTAGGATTAGGGGTGGGCACGGGTCGGGCCGGGCCCAAATTTATAGAACCGGACTGGACCTATTTTTTGGCGGGGCGGGGCGGGCCGGGCCAAAAAAAATTCGGAACCGTACTGGACTCGGCCCGTTTGGATGGGTCCAGTCCTGAGCGACCCGCGGGTCCAAACGGGCCCAAACGGGCCCAAATGGGCCCAAATGACAGAGCATGAGCATCATTCATCTTCCTTACTGAGCATGAGCAATGAGCATCATTCAAGCAAAAAACAACAAAAAACAAAAAAGAGGCAATACTGAGCATGAGCATCCAGTGTCCTCATTCATCTTTCTTACTGAATACTGAGCATGAGCAACATTCAAGCAAAAAATGAAGAAGAATAAGAATAAAATAAAGCAAAAATGAAGAGACAATACTGAGCAAGTGAGCATGAGCATCCAGTGTCCTCATTCATCTTCCTTACTGAGCATGAGGAGCAACATTCGAGCAAAAAATGAAAAAAATAAGAAAAAAATGAAAACATAAAATTAGGGCCGGCTCCTTCTTTTCTTACTGAGCATGAGCATCCAGTGTCCTCTTTACTTCACTGACTTCACTTGTGAGTTCACTGAGTTGTGAGTTTGAAAGAGAGAGAGAGAGAAGGAGAGAGGAAGTTTGGGAGAAAAAAAATTAGGGCCGGCTCCTCCTTTCCTTAGTTACTGCTTTGCTTTGAGAATCTGAGATTGAGTCTTTTACTCTATAGTAGCAAGTCACTAAGTCTAACTGTCTAAGTCAGTACAGTAACATTTGAAAAATGAAAATAATTCAAAATATTATAAAAGTTTAAGTTTTTTAAAAATAAACGGGCCGCACCGGGGCCCCGTTTATTTTTAAAATACAACCTGCCCCGTCCCGTTAATTTAACACGTCCCGTCCCGCCCCACCCCGCCCCGACCCGTTTACTAGTAAAAATTGAGGAACCGTCCCGTTTGAGCAAATTACGGTTCGGGCTAGATCGGATTCGCGGGTTCTAGACCCATATGCCCAGCCCTAATTAGGATGTGTCTTGATGCAGCATGACAAAGTAATAGCATATGCATCACGGCAGCTGAGAGTGTATGAGAAAAATTATGCAACGCATGATCTGGAGCTTGCAGCAGTTATTTTTACACTGAAGCTTTAGAGACATTACTTGTACGGTGAGAAAATAGATATCTATACTGATTACATAGTCTCAAAATATGTCTTCATGCAGAAGGAGCTCAATATGAGACAACGAAGATGGTTGGAGCTGATAAAAGACTACGAGTTGGAGCTGTACTACTATTCGGGTAAGGCCAATGTGGTACCTGATGGGTTAAGCCGTAAGCCCATGGCTTATTTTATTCCTACTCAGAGAGATATATTGGAAGATCTGCAGGAGCTGGGAATAGAAGTGGTATTACCTGGAATTGATGGCTGCCTAGCAAATCTTTAGGTACAGTCTTCTTTAGTCGACAGGATCAAAGCAACGTTGCCCACTAACGCTAGATTTCGAAGTCTTAAAAGAGGACCAAAGTCGGAGAGCAGACAGATTTGAACATCCATGCCGATGGGACATTAAGATGTAGAAATCGTCTATATGTTCCTAATGGAGAGATTCGGCAGGAGTTGATGGCAGAACCACATAGTTCGATATATTCTACACATCCAGAAGGGACTAAGATGTATCGAGGCTCGCAGCAACACTATTGGTGGCATGGGATGAAGCAAAAGATAGCTCATTTTATGGCCAAGTATTTGGTGTGTAAGCAGGTAAAGATAGAGCACCAGAGATCAGCTGGTTTGTTGCAGCCGCTTCTCATTTCTAAGTGGAAGTGGGAACATATCACCATGGATTTCGTAACAGGATTCCCAAAGTCCTAATATACGAGATACAGTATGGGTGATAGTGGATAGACTCACCAAGTCAGCCCATTTCTTGCCCTTCAGAGTAGGCCACTACAACAAATATGGCCTACAATAACATGCGCAGAACACTATAGAAAGCCTTCTATAACATATTCTGTCTGCTATAATTGCACACGCTATAGTATGTCCAGACATGTGAATGCTATAAAATTATAGCGTTCTTGAATGCTGTAGATGGATTATAGCGTTCGTGTACGTTGTTGATGGTTTATAGCGTTTGTGAAATGCTGTGAATACTTTATAGCATTCTAGAATGCTGTAGATGGTTTATAGCGTTCATGAGTGCTGGATTATTTATAGCGTTTGTAAATGCTGTGAGTGTTGTGGATTATTTGTAGCGTTTGTGAATGTTGTAGATGATTTATAGCGTTTGATGAATTGATAGTTCATGAACGCTATAGATGGTTTGATTTATTATAGCGTTCGTCATATGCTATCGTGATAGTGGCTATTTAGACGTTTTGAGTGCTATAAATCTGCACAGAATTTCATATTTCATATCTTCTACAGAATTTATATTTCATAACCTGTTTTGTATCACATATAAATAACCATAGAAATTCATTCTAAATCGCAAACAATTTCAATCACAACTTTCATTTTGATCAATCAAGATATAGGAAAGGTTTTCCAAAATATGAAATGTTTCATTAAAACATTCAAGATGAACCAAAAGTAGTTGTCATTAAAACATTCAAGATGTAGAAAAAGTAGTTGTGTGCCAAAATAAACCATTCCATTTACAAAATATCTGTAGTCCAAAATAAACCATTCCATTTACAAATATCTGTAGGCCAAAAAATAGCTCGATCGCCTCTTTCCTTCTAGCTATCCACAACCATCAAAAATTTATACGCCAACCTACACAAAATTGAGAAGAAAACACATTATTATATAAAAAATAAGATAGAAATATTTGACACCATGAAATGAACTAAGAGTGACAACTGAAGTGGTTGTTCTTATTATACACCACAAAGAAGACCCATCAATAGCATAAAATCTGTCCATACTCTAACCCACCCCAGCCTAGCCTAGCTCACCCCAGTTCGAATTTCTAGTTCCTCCCTTGGACTCAATGCATCATGTCATTACTCTTTATTGTTTACCGAGAGAACTGACACAATTCAAAGACACAATTTCTGCTCATTTCAATGAATTCAGTTCAGATAAAAGTACATTTTATAGATGAAAGACTGAACTCATTTGCACTTTTGAGCTCATGTGATGGGGACATATATATGCACTAAACATGAGCAAGCAATTATTTAAATGATGAACAACTCTTCCAAATAAGAACTTTTCCCAATCACACATGATCCCATTGCGTCCTATCACTAATGTTTGTATTCGTAGTCACAAACAATTTTTTCTTTTATATATGTCCGAGGAGTCAGCTTTTACATGATTCAGCCCATTATATACAGATGTACACAAATCAATTTACATCAATTCTTTATAAGAGATACCTAGCAGTTTTTATAATGGAGTACTTAGATTTCATACTTCAAGTATCCTAAGGTTGGAAAAATATGTTTTTGGTAATGGCCATTGTAATTTCAAGAATAGAAGGAGCATTATCAGTTTAGACTTTAGTATAGATTGGTGGCAAAATCAAAATGACTTGCTTAAGTGTTCACATAACCTGAATTACCTATTATCAGGGGACTATAATGATCTAACAAGCTAAGAGTTTGCTTAACTGGATACATGTCACCATGAAGACATAAGATCAAATATTTTTTATACCCAGAAACTTGTAGTCCTTCGATGCCAAAAAGAAACTGTGCGAACTAATCAACCATGCCATGAATTTCGCTATTCGGGTTGGGCACCTAGGAGCAAGTTTGTTAGTGCATACCACCAATTTGCTAACATTCATCTTAGTAAAAATCAACTAAAGCAACAGGCTCAAGTGCAAACTGGATAGGAGAAGAGGCCTATGGCCTAAGTGTCATTACCCTGCTACTTCTGAGATTCTTACTGCTGCTTCAAATGCAGCTGCATCTGTTATTGAAAATGCTACTGCTGCAAATGCAATCAATGCAAAAGCTAACCTCACTACAAACTATGCTAAGGCAAGAGCCAAGCATTCTAACTTAAAAGTTATAGAAGATCAATATATATGATCCGATATGGCTCATAAAAATCAACTAAAGCAGCAGGCTCATAAAAGTCTATATATATATATATATATATATATATATATATATATATATATATATATATATGTATATATATATATATATATATATATATATATGTATACATATATATGGAAACAACTAAAGCTGAGAATAGATATCGTACCTAGTCATCCAACATCGTAATGTGTTCGGTCGGCCATGCAGTAGTACTTCCAACGATGTCTTCTATTGTGTCATTACCGAAATATGGTCTAAATAGTAGTGCTTTGGGTTGTAAAGCAATATCTACCCAAACCCGAGAGACATCTTTTCCAAGAGGTGTACCATGAACCACCGCTTTCGGATCATCTGTCACCCATCGTCCAATTGCAACGATTTCCTTCGGATCCATCCAGTTTAGCAACTTACATTTTTGGTCTTTCAACCAACGACGACTACTTCCACTATGTGACTACAACAAAGAATGAAAGAATGTTATATTTGATACTAGTACCATTTGAGAAAAAATAGTTTTACTTGTTACTAGTATACCTTACCTGTGGAGTAGTAGATGGAGTTTTTGAAACGATATTTGGTTCATTTGATTTTACAATCTCCACATCATCGTCAGTGTTCTCCTTGTCATTGTTCTCATAGTTACCATCTTTATCGTTATTCACCTCATCCTTTTCCTATAGGGAATAACCATTTTAGTTAAAAAATCGAAGTTTTTCCTCATGTCAAATTGAAGAACTCTGCTGAGAAGTAGACTTCTTACTTGACTTTTCATTAAAGTAACAAGCAATTGATTTTGTTGTTCAAGGAACTTTGATATTGAGTTAATTTGCCCTTACATTGAATCAAATTTGCTTTGGGAATTCTTGTCCTCATCTACACTCACCTCAACATCATTAGCTTGTTCCTGTTGATGACATTTCTAACGAAGGCAATCGTCAGTGGTAATATGTGCCAAAAAATATCAAAGGCAAAATAAGAACTACTTACCTGATTTTTCATTAAAGTATTTATCAACTTTGCCTGTTCTTCAACTAACGTTGACATTGAGTCCATTTTTTCCTGCATTGACTAGATCTTATTTTCAAGCCTAACTACTGTAGCTGAATTCTTCGCTTGAGCCACTAATTTAGATTTACTTGCTCCAGCTCCGCCTTCTCTAAGCCTACCACGCTTTTCGGGTTGTGTAATTACTTGTGATAGTGCATCACCATCACAACCTGTTTTTGTCGATCCCTCAGATGACGGTGCAAGTAGGATATTTTTGGCCTTTTGCTAAAATAACAATAAATGATACTCTAATTAGTCTTTTTTTGACACGGTGTGATTGTCAACGCAAGAACGCAGTAAAAGAGCCATATGGACATGATTGGGGTTATACATACGATGAGTTCATTGTCCTTTGGGTGTTTAGGTACACCTTCTTCATTAGTATACCCTCGAACCCAAGCACAAAGCCTTGCTTTGTCTTTAGGACATGGACCCTCTATTTTCTGCGTTGTATAAGATAAAATCTACTTGCAATTGATAAATGGAGAAATAAAAATTTGAAACAAATAATTGTGTTACACGTACCAATATTTCATCCGCAATGCGAGCAAATCCTTTTCGACTTCCAAGGTAAGGCATAGTTTGTTTCTCTCTCATTTGCTTAAACTTTGTAGACTTCTCCTACGTACACTCACATGCATATTATTAGATAAAAATAAAGACTTTATATAAAACATTCAAAATATAACTGAAGTAATTGCATAGAATAGAGATACAAATAACAGAGTAATCCAAAAGTTTATTATAGGTGCAATAACTGCAAAAATTGCAGTGCAGTAACTGCAGAAATTGTGCACTGCAATGTGCAGTAACTGCAAAAATTGCAGTACAGTAACTGCAAAAATTGTAGTGCAGTAACAGCAGAAATTGCAGTGTACTGTAATTTGCAGTAACTGTAGGGGTGTGTACACTGCAATGTGCAGGGGACTGTAGGGGTGTGTGAACTATCAGTGTAATTCCAAACATGACAAAGTCTGAAACCACAAGGTGTAGTTGTAGCTGAAACCAGAAATTGATATTAATTGAACTTCAGAAATTGTAGCTG
Organism: Iris pallida; assembly: GCA_029216955.1. Lineage (NCBI taxonomy): Eukaryota > Viridiplantae > Streptophyta > Magnoliopsida > Asparagales > Iridaceae > Iris > Iris pallida. The sequence continues at coordinate 1,299,395 of JANAVB010025398.1, read as the reverse complement.
AAACCACAAGGTGTAATTCCAAACATGACAAAGTCTGACAGATAGAAGAAAATTGAGCAAAGTAATGAAATTAGGTTTGAACTAGCGAACATGACAATTCCATCAAAAATCAGGTTTGAACTATCAGTGGCAGAAAGAAGAAAATAGAGCAAAGTAATGAAATTCCAAACTGTAATTAGAATGTAACGAATACGACTTAACCGAAGCCCTACCTTATATTGTTTTGAGTATCTTTTTTTCACAAATACTTCCCAATCTGCTGGGTCGACGTCATTCGGCTTTTTCTTCAGAAATTTTCCCTTTTGATTTGTTTGTTCTACCTAGTCTTCCCATTTGTTCGAGAACGTACGCTTTTGCCTCATCCTCTCGCTCCTTGAATGTAAACTTTTGCTACAAGTACAATAGGTTAGAAATAATTATTAGCAATAAAGTAGAAGCAAACTGCATTTTAAGTTGTAAGATCTAAAAGATTACCGTAACTGCTTGCCAATAATATTCTTTGCTCTCATTAGGTACATGTCTCCAATTATCATATAGTATCGACACCATTTCACGTGTTAAACATCCTACAAAAGTTGATAGATGTTTTGAGTTCTTCCCAATGGGTTGACCATGTTCATTCAATTCCACCTCTAGCCTATTCCCACTTTCCACTAGCAAAGCACTACATCTAGTAGGCCCACGGGTTCTTGTTGTTCTCTGTGTCACATTGGATTCATTGGATGGATTAGTGTCCAATCCATCATTTGAATCTTCTTGCTCGCAAGATATTTTCTTGTCTCGCTTTTGCTTCTTTTTTTTGTCTAATCCATCATTTGAATCTTCTTGCTCACAAGATTTTTCCTTGCCTCGCTTTTGCTTCTTTTATTTTTTCCTTGATTGATTTGCACTCTACAAATATGCAAGAAAAACATATATTAGAAATACAAATATGTGAACCGGTGATATATAATTTGTATGCTTTCACGCCAAAAAAATGACTAACTTACCACATTTGAATCTTCTTGCTCATTTATACGAAGTCCCGCGTTTGGATCATTCATAAGAGCAGCCTCAGTGCCTCGTTTCTGCTTCTTTGCTCTTTTCTTTGCACGTTTTGAACTCTATGAATACGCAACAAATTAGAACATTTAAATTAAATAAGATTTATCTAAAGTTAGTTTCAAATACATGTAAGGGTACTTACCTCAGCATGAGCCATGTTGTGAACCACCTACGAATATGGCACAATAATGAGTAAATTAAGTAACAATTACAAAATTCAAATATTGTGTATGAAACAAGTACGACTTGTCTGAATCCAAGCAGTAAAAATTTATGGTGTTTAGTACCAAGGAAAGCAAATAACAGGTTGGACATTGCTTTCCTTTTCGAGCCAACAGACTCGAGTAGTCAAAATCCAAGCAAAGCATTCAATGCCTATACTGCTGCTCTCCAGCAATATATTCCACATGAAGTCCAAAACTAAAAATAAAAATGCTACAAGTCTACAATATGAGCATCAGAGTCTTCCAAAACTGAAATAAAGTGAAAATGCTACAAGTCTACAATATGAGCATTCAAAATCCAAGTAAAGCATTCAATGCCTACACTGCTGCTCTCCAGTAAATCAAGCAAAGCACATCACTCGGCCTTCTTTGTTTGCATTTGGCACCAAAGACCAAGACTTAGCATAACAGGATAAGCTTCTTAGTAACAACCCCATAACAATATATAAGAGAACTGAACAATATATAAGAGAATTGAACATTAAACATATGTTCAAAATGAAGCATCCAATCATAAGATAATTGATAGAAATGTATTGGTTTAATTAGACTAAAGATAGAGGGGAAAAAAAGACTAATTATACATAAACGCTCTCACAATCATTTCTAAGGTAACTATCACTACCATCCTCAACATTCTCATCTAGTTTTGATACATCCACCGGTGCTAATGTTGGTGTATAGACATTTTGATCAACTTCCATATCCATCACTTGAAAACCACTTTGTGGTGCCTTTAACACAACATACCAATTAGATGAAGCAGTGTCCTTAGAATAAAATACTTGGGTTGCCTGTGATGCTAGAACAAATGAGTCTCTTTCAAAGTGGTGTTTTCCTTGGTGAAGGTTAAACAAGGTAAACCCATCTTCTATTTTGACACCATTTGTTGTGCTAGCCCAATCACAATCAAAAATAGGAATATGGAAGGTATGATAATCCAAGCAAATTATATTTTTGAGCACTCCATAATAGGCAACTGTATCGGTGATTTGGTTCCTATCCTTCGAGCTGGATCTACAAATAGTTGTTGCCTCAAGTAACACACCACTGTTCTGTCTAGAGTTCTCAGCGTCCTTCGTATGGTAGCGGTTACCATTGATAACAAATCCTGAATAAGACAACATGTTTTGAAGGGCCATGTGCAAGCCCTCTTAACATGTTGGATATGTTTCCACTGGACTGTCCCTCAATCTGTTCAAAATCAAAATAAAATATAAGGTAACAACATTTGAAAATATACTTCTAAGGGTACTAAAATAGAATTTGTGACCTTTTGTTTTAACCAGCCTGACAATTCCTTGGAATGGCGATCTTGAAGTAAATTTTTATTTTGAACAAGGCGTCTATCTGAAAGTTTCAACTCCTTCAAGTGCATCCTAATAGGGGAAACACTTTTAACTTGATATTAATTACAAATATAGAGAAGTTACTTTGGAGTTGTATGTTTACTATTAACTTACTCTAGAAAAGGTTCAACTTCAACCATATTGAACAATACATAACGGTGAGCACTTTGTAGTTTATGTTTATCCAATGTCATTATTGTCCCCTTCGAAATTGGTCGGCCATCAAAAATTGCATCATTCTGAATATCTTCATTTCTACTTGGACGATTATCCATCTCAGCTACTTGTTTCATGTACCCACTAACAAATCTCATGCTTTCATCAGCAAGATAACATTTTACTATACAACCTTCGGAACGTGCACGATTTCTAACGTATCCTTTCAACATCTTTATATACCTAGGAGACGAAAAACAATTCTTATTTAAAGTAAGCAAATTAATAAATAAAAATCAATAGAAAGAAAAGAAAACAATCACCTTTCAAACGGATACATCCAACGATAATGGATTGGGCCACCTAATTTTGCTTCACGTCCCAATTGAATTGGTAAATGAATCATGATATCAAAAAATGAAGGAGGAAAGTACCTTTCAAACAAGCATAATATCTCAACAACTTCTTCCTCTAATTTTTCTATTTGTTCTCTATCAATGACTCTTTGGCACAAGACGTTGAAAAATGCACATATTCGAAATATTGCATTCCTTGGTCCTTTTGGAAGAAGATCTCTCAATGCCACAGGCAACAACTGTTGCATTAACACGTGACAATCATGAGACTTGAGTCCTATTATTTTGCATTCTTCCACTGATATATAGTTCCCAATATTTGAACAGTAACCATCGGGCAACTTCAAGTTATATAATCTCTTACAAAAAGTTTCTTTTTCTTTCTTTGAAAGTGTGTGTGGTCCTGGTGGAAGAAAAATTCTCTTATTTTATCGTTCTAGATGCAAAACATGTCTGATTCCCATATCTTCCAAATCCATACGCGATTCTATTCCATCCTTTGATTTTCCCTTAAATTTAGCAATGTACCAACAATGCTATCACACCAGTTTTTTTCTATGTGCATTATATCCAAATTATGGCTTAAAATAAGATGCTACAAAACAAAAAAATATATTAATTTTTTTTTAAAACAATGGAAAGCTCAATTGAATGTATTTACAAAACACACAAAAAAATAATATGATATTACCTCCCAATACGGTAGTGAAAAAAATATTGACTTCTTTTTCCACATCTTTGGAGTTTCCTTCTTTCTTTTGCCATTGTTTTTTCCCTTCCCAAAATCATTTCTCATTTTTTTCATCCCTTCTAAAATTTTTGATGTCATTAGTCTAGGTGGCTTCCTGTGCTCTTGGTTACCATCAAACCAACTTTTTTCGACCGAAATGGATGCTTGGATGGAAGAAAACGCCTGTGTCCCATGTAAATGGTTTTTCTACTACATTTTAACATTTTGAACATGTGTTCACTCCACATATAGGACATCCTAATTTTCCTTTGGTAGTACATCCAGCTAGGTTACCATAAGCCGAAAAATCATTTATCGTCCACATCAAAATTGCTTTCAAGTTGAAAAAAGATTTGGTTAATGCATCATAAGCATGCACTCCATTATTCCATAGCTCTAGCAAATCATCTATGAGTGGCTGTAAATAAATATCTATATCATTTCCAGTTTGCTTCAGTCCATGAATTAGTAGTGTCAACATTATATTTTCTTTTCGCATGCATAGCCACGGTGGAATATTATATGTCGTGAGCATCACTGGCCAACAAAAATATGAAGAACTAAGATTGTCGAAAGGATTAAACCCATCCGGAGCAAGACCAAGTCTAAGATTGCGTGGCTCTTCTGAGAAAGAGGGCCACTTCATATCAATTGTCTTCCATGCCAAGGAATCCACATGATGACTCATGATGTCATCTTCACTTTTGTGATTATGATGCCACCTTAAGTTTCCAGCCGATTCAGCTAACTGAAACATCCTTCTGAACCTTGGAATTATCGAAAAGTGCCTTAGTACTTTTGTCGGAACTCCTTTCTGAATTTTACCAGTCTTATCTTTCTTCCACCGTTCCAATCCACATTAGTTACACTTTTCCTCATTTTTCAATTCTTTTCTATATAGACAGCAATCATTGGGACACGCATCTATCTTCTCACAATCAAGCTCAAACGTCTTAAGCAATGAAGAAACGGCACATGAAGGTTCTGGAATTGTATTTTCAGCAGGTAACATGTCATGCAATATTTCCAAAAGATGACTAAAGCATTTATCAGAAATTCCACACATAGACTTGTGCTTGTATAAAACAACGGTTACTGATAACCTAGTATATTTTGTGCAAGTTGGGTATAATGGATTATTTGCATCCTTTAATAAGGTTGTCAATCCATCCTCTCTTTCCTCTTCAATAGGTTCAAGATTGGGTTCATCTTCAATTATTTCAGTTATCTCAGTCTGTTCCACATTTGAAATTTCATTGTTCAACCCTTTCCCATGCCAAATCCAAGTGGTGTAAGACATATCCATCCCACGTCTTAGCAAATGAAGCAAAATCATATCTTCATTTCCATGACACAAATTCTTACAATCAATGCAAGGACAAACATGAAATCTACATTCTTTGCATTTGACTTGGCAAATTCCACAAACTGACGGACATATTGCTTATACAAAGTTGTATTCCTAAAAACAAATGCAAAGGAATTATCAAATAAATAAGTGATACAAATGGATTTAATTTAGGTGAACACATTAGTATAGCGATGGATTTCAATACTTGTTAAGATGAACCCAATCTTTATTCATCATGATGACACCCACCACGTGCTTATATCCAACTTGACAACACCAAAAAAATAAGTCAGACTTTGCAAAACAGCGTATATTCAAACTTAAAATAAATATTAGGGTTTGTTCTGCCATACCTTGGTTGGAAAGACACGATTGATAGATGCACAATAAACCTAAAAAAGAAAAAAAAACAAGTACTGGAGGTTAAATATTGAAAAATTAAAAATAGACCTTCTCTAAACTTTTTGAGAAATTAGGGCAGATGCCTCTGTCCGCAAGAGTGTCACAATCGTGCCATTACGCCCTCTCGAAAGCGAAGAAGATCGAAGAATTTTTGGGTTTGATCAGCAAATCTAAAAGGAGAATTTCAGGGTTTGATCAGCAAATCGAAGAAGGAGATTCTTCTCTTAACTGAAAAAAATTAAGGAGGAGGGAGAGAGGTACCTAAACCTCGGCGAGAGATGGATTAGGGTTTGATCAGCAAACCCTATTAACCTTAGTGCTTCCTTCGCGCGGAGGAAAGAAAACTTTTCGTGGGGCTTAAGAAGTTTTTGTGGGATGGGTTAGTTTTTGTGGGAAAACTTTTCGTGTGAAATAGTGGTGGAAGCTAACACTAGGGTTAATAGGGAATCTACCGTAAACTAAAACAAGTGAGAGGTAGAGTAAGTGGTTGGGTCATTGAGTACTTATATTGAAGGCAAAGGTTTGAATCCTTTGGCTGTGTGTTGTTAGGTTATATAATTTGTCTTTTTTCTTTTTTGAAATAGGAAAGAATGCTATAAGAATATATAAAGTTATAAACTAACCAAGGTACAAAATAGGGAAGCTACAACCTTTGGCTATGTTGTTAGATTATGTAATTTTTTTTAAAATAGGAAAGAATGCTATAACTGCTATATAAACTAACCAAAGTATAAAATAGGAAACCTACAACTTTTGGTTATGTTTTAGATTTTTTTTAAATAGAGAAGAATGCTATAACTGCTATATAAACAAACCAAAGAAATTTGTCTACGCTGCTTCTGTAAGCATTCGAACATGAGATCTGCTTTGACATACAAACATATGAATGTGACATATTCTACAGCATTCAGGAAATGCTATAGAGAGATTTTTATAGCAATGCTGAAAGAACGCTATTGTTGATAACATTCTATAGCGGGGACACTCCAATCCACTGAATCATTAGCTGATATGTATATGAAGCATATATTGAAACTACATGTGTTCCAGTTAGTATTGTATCAGACCGGGATTCGAGATTCACGTCTCATTTCTGGAGAAGCATGCATGAAAGCATGGGTACTCGTCTGACGTTTAGTACGGCTTATCATCCTCAGACTGATGGACAGTCAGAGTGTACTATTCAAACGCTAGAAAATATATTAAGGGCATATATGTTAGGTTTCAGTGGATCATGGGAAGACCATCTTCATCTTGTAGAGTTTTCTTACAACAATAGCTTTCAAGCGAGCATTCAGATGGCTCCGTTTGAAGCTTTGTATGGTAGGAAGTGTCGGTCTCCTGTTTGTTAGAGCGACATAGGAGAGCGGTAGATTTTGGGGCTAGAGCTAGTAGTTAGCACTGTAGAGAAGGTGAAGATGATCCAAGGCCACCTCCGAGTAGCACATAATAGGAAGAAGTAGTGGGTAGATCTTCATCGTCATACATTGGAGTTCAAGGAAGGCGATCATGTTTTCTTGAAGATAACCCACTAGAGGCACAATTTCGTTTCGGAGGTCGCGACAAACTAAGCCCAAGATATATTCGGCCATTCGACGTCTTGGAGCGAGTTGGTGAAGTTGCTTACAGGTTGGCACTACCACCATCATTAAAAGGGATACATAACATCTTTCATGTATCGCAGCTGAGAAGGTATGTTGCAAATAGCAGTCATGTCCTTGATCAAATACGATACAAATTTTACATATTTAGGAATTATTGTGAAAATATTTTGAAAATTTTTGGAGATTTTTTTCTTATTTATTTGGATTTTTTTGTGACATATATATATATATTATATATATATATATTATATACATATATATAAAATAAATATATTTATATTATATATATATATATTTATTATATATATATATATATATATATATATATATATATATATATATATATATATATATATATATATTTTGTTAATATATATAAATATATATATATATATATATTATATATATATATATATATATATATATATATATATATATATATATATATATATATTTTATATATATTTTATATATATATATATTTATATATATATATATATATATATATATATATATATATATATATATATATATATATATATATTATATGAAAAAATATATATATTATTTGAATATATATATATATATATATATATATATATATATATATATATATATATATATATATATATATATATATATATATATATATAAAATATATATATATATATATATATATATATATATATATATATATATATATATATATATATATATATATATATATATATATATATATATATATATATATATATATATATATATTTATATATATATAAAAAAATATTTATTTATATATATAGTTAGGAAGTTCATATATATATATATATATATATATATATATATATATATATATATATATATATATATATATATATATATATATATATATATATACTAGTCATAACCCGTACCCATAGGGCATGGTTCATTTAAGGTATTCCCCCTCAAAATCTTGGACCCCCAATTTTAAACGAACAATAATAATTTTGAAGCCCCCATCAAAATATTAAATCCCAACCACTGCTGGATGTGAATTTTTTTTGGATTTCCCATAAAACCCCGCTCTCAATAATGCTCATCCACAACCATTATGAGGCCTCCATCAAATATTAAATTCCAACCATCAAAATATTAAATCCCCATCTTTGGATTCTCCATAAAACCCCACTCCCAATAATGCTCTTCTCCATAAAACCCCACTCCCAATAATGCTCTTCCCCATAAAACCCCACAACCGTTGATTCACCAAGATTAAATCCCAACCACTCTTTATCTTGGCACAGTCAACCCTAGGATTCAAAAACCTTTGTGTTTTGTATAATAGATATATATACATATATATATTAATATATATATGTATATATTATATAATATTATTATATTATATAATATATATATATATATATATATATATATATATATATATATATATATATATATATATATATATATATATATAAATATATATATATATATATATAATATATATATATATATATATATATATATATATATATATATATATATATATATATATATATATACATATATATTAATATATATATATGTATATATTATATAATATTATTATATTATATAATATATATATATATATATATATATATATATATATATATATATATATATATATATATATATATATATATATATATATATATATATATATATACCAATTTCTTGCGAGATACATTTCCTATGCAAACCTGACCCCTCTGTGCGAGCGCAACCTTCCGGCGGCCCCCGTTCGGATTTTTTTTAAAACGGTAGAAATCTCCCAACCAACCCACGACCACTCCACACTACAATCCCTGAGCGACCCCGACCCCGACCCTGACCCAACATCCCGGCGACCACTTCCGACCACCGCCACCGCCCCAGACTGCCAGTGCCGCCGCTCAAACCCGCCCCCACAAACAGCTGTCCCAACTTCAGGTACCCATGTTCTCTGCCATCCTTCTTCCTGTATACTTGTCCGTTTCATGAACCACAAAAGTTACGGAGAGCCTACATGACCCTCTATGACTCCTTTCAAGTAGAATGAATGTAGATGTCCTGGATTAATCGTAAAATCGATCCAAACTTGACGAAAAACCAGATTTCAAAACTGTCAAAAAAGAGTCCAACTACCCTAGTTTAAACACTGTTTTCTTCCAAATCATGCACGATTTTTAAATTCTATTTGAAGGCATTTGTTGACAACATATAGGGCATAATTACTCAGGTTTTACATTTAATAGTAGTTGATTATATTCTGTTTAAAGTCATTTCCAAAACATCGAAAAATTATGTTTCAAAAACTAAAATTTTGGAAAACAATTCTGATACGGCGTGCGTCCTGACAAATCGAACGATGTGGTCGCAACCCATGAGAACCGAAAGATACGTATGGATGTTGTCGACGTGTGGAATTCTACGGAAATCAATTTCGTTGTGTGTGCACGACGAAATCGAGACATATTAGTCGAGATACCTCCATACCGACCTCTTTGCAAACTAGCCCCTAACTTCATGACAATTCGTCACATCGAGACGAAACTTGTGCCATTGGATTCAAAATATTTTTCTGATCCTGTGGGCCAAGTTTGGTCCGATTCTGAGAAGGTTGACCGGAACGTTATTTTGGCGGCCCCGCAACCCGATCCAATTGGCAAATTCATGCACGGTCCACCAGAATCCAACTTTGGACAAACGGTTGGGTTCATATCGTTAAATAGAACTTGTAGACCTATAGTTTGATGACTTTAGTGACCGTAGGTACTGGCACATTTTTTGGTGTAAAACGGGTCCAACGGTGGTATCATTTTGACCCAAAATTACGATTTTGCCCCTATGTCTAGAATTGAACTTTTGGGCAGTCTTTTTTAAGATATTTCTTTTATGACAAAAATGTTTGTGATATTTATTTCAGCATCCAGATACGTTTGCGGGAGTTGACGTTCACAGCCTTTACTTTTCTGACGATCTGGGTCACTGGACGTTTTCGATTCTTCACACCACTCCAGGCAAGATACATTGCCATTATTACTGTACTTTATGTTTATTTATTTTAGTTATTTATTTTAGTATTTATATCCTGTCTCATATTGTGAGTCTAAGTCATACTTGGGTGCGAGCGACTATTTTAGTTATTTATTTTGTATTGACTTAGAATAGTTGACCACCTCATTGATGTGACATATTGGTATATCTCTATGGCCATGACACTGAATTGTGAGTCTCATGTAGGCCACGGACTTGCGTATTCGGTTGGCCTCCGATACATGTGGAACGTGCGACGGATTGGGAATAACTGTTGTTAGTATATGCATGTCTAGTGGACTTAGCAGTTATTAGAGGATTAAATGTGTCATGGACATGACATGGGGGTGGATAGGACAGTTCCTTAGCATATGGGCCAAGTTGCACTTTTTTTTGTGACCCGAAAGCTCCGTTGGAGACAAGAGTGAGATGACCCTCTCAAGTTTGCCACTATCGTTCTGTGGAACGTTATGTGTTGAGGCCCCTGATCCCCAAGCAGGAATTATGCCAGATCCTATTTATAGCCAGAGTGCTCATGCGTCGAAGGTTTGTTCTTAAATGCATAGTCATAGTAGAATGGTTAGGAACCCTTTGCATGCAGATTTATTTTATTTTATATTTTATATGGCATGTTGTTTCTTGTATTTTGTTGCGTCCCTTTGAGGACCTAGTGATCTCTCTAGGTATAGATGAGCAGGATTATCCACAGGAGTATTGATCAGCTTTGGACATGGATTTTGTTGACGAGGATATGTACCCTATTGATCATTCCTGATCATGCCTAGAGTTGGAGACACTTTACTTATTATTTTTCTTATCTTATAAGGACAGATTTCCTACTAGCACAGACTTACATTATAGCTGTTTGGTAGTGGAGTTGTCTCCACCCGCTATCTTCTCATTTGACGATTTATTTTCATTATTGGATTTTAATTATCATATTTGCTGTGGATAAGATAGACTTGCCTGAGACTATTATTGTTATATTCACATTACAGATTATGTATGTATTCAGAATTTTTATATATTGGATTATCTTTTCATATACATACATCTGGCATGGAATATTCCTATTTCTAACACAAATAGTACTGGGACGTTACAAACCATGTCTACGGAGCAGATGAACACACATATGATCACCCTTACAACAAAAAACTAAGCTATTTGGAAGCCAATGATAGAGGATCTACTATGGTACAAGGACTTACATGGTCCATTGGAGGGCGACAACACCAAGCTATCGGACAAGTCTGCTGATGACTGGAAATTAGATCAAAATATTATTGGATTTATCTGCCAATGACTGGACGATTCGGTATTTCATCACGTCTCCATGGAGACTTCGACAAAAAAACTTTGGAAGAAGCTGCATTTGATGTACAAACGGAAGACGGTTGGTAGTAAGGTATTTCTTATTTTCCTACTCGTTAACTCAAAGTACACGGAGGGTGCCTCGATAGCACAACATCTGAACGAGGTTCAAGGTATCATCAATCATCTGTCTATGATGAAGATAGTGATTGATGATGAGCTTCAGGCCCTTCTGGTTTTGAGTTCTTTGTTGGAGAGTCGGAAGACGTTGGTGGTGGCGGTGAGCAACTCTACTATGGATGGACTTATCACGATGGGGGCAGTTAAAAGTAGCTTATTGAACGAAAAGGTCCGGCATAAGCAAGTTGAATCGTCGCAGGAGTCTGCGCTAGTTGTTTTATCCGAAAAGATAATACTCAAGTCACATGCAAGGACAAAGAGAGTTCTCAAAATCTTGCGATCGTGTACCCCAAGGAGGGCTCTATCTATGATAAAAGGGGTCATTTTAAGAAGAACTGTAGGAAGCTCAAAGCTGAAAACGCTAAAGATAAGGATGATCAGGAGGATCTCACGGTGTTTGGAGATATTATCATAGCAATAGGCGTAGAGGAACCTTATGGCATGTGGCATGATGGCGATTGGGTCATGGACACGAGGGCGTCGTTTCATGCCACTCCGCATAGGAGGATATTTACATCATACCGAGACGGTATGTTTGGACGTGTGAAGATGGACAGCAAGGAGACTGTTATAGTTGTGGGCATTAGTGATGTGCACTTGACAACAAAGCTTGGGGAGAAGCTTGTTCTCAAGGGTGTGTGGCATGTATCGAGTTTGTGCTACAACTTGGTGTAACCACCACTTTTCTAAAATAAGGATAATTTTAAACTTCAGTAAAATTAATCGTTGAATAATAGGATTTAAATCATGTTAATAATTTATGGTGAATTTTAGATTATTTAATACTAATTAAATTGGTATATTATGATTTTGGTGTTTTACTAGTGTAACCCTACAACTACTTAGCCCAGAGACTAACCATGACCATGGGGATCTATTCCATGTAATTAGATTAGCTAATTACCACTTTCTAGGCTAAGGATATTTTGGTCATTTTGTGACTTTTGTATTAATTTAATTTTTGATTAATTAATATTGTGTTAATCATTATGTTAAGCCTTAACCTAGAATTGCCCTAACTTAGATATTAGTCATGAGCCTAGATATTAGATTAGAAGTTTCCATCACATTACAAGGTTAGTAATATCTAGATATTAAGTTAGGAGTAGGATATTTGTTAAGGTTAGATATTTTACTTGGGCCTTTAATAGGAAGGCTTGAATTATGCATGTAGAAGCCTACCCATTGCACTAAATATCTACCCAAACCCTAGGTGCACCCTTGGCTGCCATCAAAGGGTCCCCTCCCCTATATAAACACATGTTAGCACACCCTCATGCCTATTTTTCATTACATCTTGAAACCCTAATTTGAGCTCTTCCCCAAATCTACCCCCTTTCTTCTAATCAACTCCAAATTGAGCCTAAGCAATTGCAACACACTCCCCTATTATAGAAGAGGCCTCTAGTGGGTAGCTAGCATGGATTTGGATCTACTGGACCATTGTAGCTTGGAGGAGATCTAGATCTAATGCATTTTTATTGAGATTCCAACTCTCAATAGGTAATGGCCTCTAAACCCTTTAAAATTTTGATTTCTCTTCATAGATGCATGAATCTAGGTACCATACCCCTGTAGACCAAGTTTGGCAGGATTTGATGTCCATTTGATATAAGTATCGGAGGTGTGTCGGTGTATTGTAACTTGTGTTTGAAGAAATGTCTCATAGAAATTAATTCTGTTGTTTTTAAAAACTAATTATACAGTTTTGTAGCCCTATATGTGGGGATCCTAAAACTCTAACTCTGAGCACGATTTGACACGTGTTCGTGTCCAAATTTGGACAAGGGACACAACAAGATGCTGTGCTCGGGTGCCCTGCTACCCGAACCCTAGAACTCCTGGGATACGACACCATTTGATATGAATTTTGGTATGTTGGTAGGGGAAACCACTGTCAGTATGCACACAAAATTTGAGATAGATTAGTGGTGTTTTCGAGGAGTTATTCCACTCGCACTAGTCGCGCACACACACTCACACGCACGAATCTGTCTACTGATACGCACACACGCACGCGACACGACACAACTTGGATACTGACCTATGACACTGACATGTAGCCCTATATCCTACCTACCCTAGGACACGACCACGAGACACGAGCTAGGACACGCTGTGTCCTAGACTGGTCGATACACCCCAACGAGGTCGTTCGAGCACTGCTCTGATATATGCTGTTCGATACCATGTTTTGGACACTTTGTGGACACACACACGACACTTAGACACCCCCTAACATGCTAGACACACTGACACACTCACTCGATTACTGCATACCTATATGTATAGACACTTTTACTCTTTTACTCACTCGACACACACTCACCTGTTTCACACATGACACTTTCACTTGGACACTTGGGTTTACACTCTGACACAGTGACACATTTGACACTTGGACACTGACCCTTGTCCAGACGCCCCCTGATATTTAGTTTGTGGGTTTGTATGAGAATATTTGTAGATTACATATATATTGAGTTATGTGGGAGATGCATATATGTATCAGTTGTTGGGAGTTTATTTCTAAGTTCATATATATAGTTGTATATTTATACAGTTCATATAGGTTTATGTGAGCATGAGTTGGGGTTGTTTGTATATGGTTATAGTATGTGTAGGTGAGAGTTTAGTATTTGAGTATATGATGTTGTGTGTGAGTGAGAGTTAGGCTAATGTGGCCAGGAGGTTAGCAGTAGTAGCCTGAGCATTAGTAGCACCATCTGCTGCTATTTGCAGCAGCAAATTGGCCATTGGCCTTATTTCTGAGTTCTTGATTTATGTGTGTATGTGTGGTAATTTGGTCACACATGAGTTGGTTGAATGTTGGTTCAGTCATGAGGATGGGGTATTAAGGGATAGGCCATAGTTGCTTGGGATTACATTTCGACTGTTCCACTTTGATACTTGAGTGGTATCACCTATAATCCATTTGTGTTTAGATAGATAGGTAGATGGATAGTTAGGTGAGCTTTGGAGTATAAATGAAATAGGATATGACATGTGGTGTCATGTATATGACTGTATATGTATATGTACTATAGGACATTGATCATGGTGTGTGTCCTGAATGAATGTGTGTGTGCACTCGAATTGGACAAGAGTGTTGTACAGGGGCATGTGTAGATAGGAATGGGTCTAGAAGGGCCTGCAGTTGTAGGAGGGACCAGTTGGGAGTGGTATGGATGAATGCAAGAAGGCTCAGGTTTTATTATACAGTAGCAGAACGTGGGCAGTAGGAATATATAGGAGGTATGTATGCATGTATGAGTGAGGTATTATAGAGTGTGGGTTAAAGTGTATGGTTGAGGAGTAATGCTTTATACCTTATGAATATGTGTCATGTCCTATACACATAATATGATATAGATTATATATGACATCTTAGAGCCGATATTGGTATAGGGCTTTGAGTTAGAATTCATGAGTTTAACTTAGTAGAGTTTGATTAGGTAGATAGTTGACTGAGTTGACCCCTTTGACTAGATGTTGACCAATAGTCCTTGTTGACTAGAGTTGACCAAACACTAGACAATTGACCAAATTAGCCTTAGATGTTGACTTGGTTGACTGAAGGTTCACCAAAGGTTGATTTTGACCTAGAATGACCTAGAATCATATAGAATGCATTGTAACCTTCAATTATAGCCTATTGGATACATCATAACTTGTGTTGCTCTAAATAGGACTCAGATACCTCGATCTGGACATTTTATTCTCATAGATATTCAGAATCTCAGGCGAGTACATTCTCTGATCATTTTATACTTGTTAGGATCTATATTCTTGTTCTAGACTACTTTACTTGATGCTGACACTTGTTATCACGGATTGGTACTATATGGATCTTTTTATGCGATGCTATTCCCTTAGCGGATACATCGGATATTTCGTGTTCGTGTACTTTATTATGGACATCGTGTACTCCTTGTATTCGTATTATTTGTGTACAAATCGTGGAAATCGTGTACTCTTATGTGCTCACATGATCTTCGTGTACAAACTAGACTTCATGTACAATAACATAGCTTGACTGTATCCTTATGTATTGATCGGGGACGGGGGAGTAGAAGTGGTTATGTGATTACTCTATTAGTTTACTCATGTATAACCTCTATAGATTACTCGTGTATAATATCGTGCCCGTTATATAACCATCTTATGCTCTGAATCACTAGTCATTTATAGTTCTTACTTATCATACATATATTTCCTGTTTACCATATCTCTCCTATCTTTTATGTACATTCTTACAGTTTATGTTTCTTACTCTATTGCTTACTTTACTTTTTCTGCCATGATATGAACTGCGTGAGAGATTTTGTGCTCGTTCCTGTCATGACTGGACCTGTTGAAAATATTAGAGATGACACCGAGGAGTTCTGTCCTCCCTTTTATGGAGCAGCCTTAGATGACAGTTGCGAGCTGGACTCCTAGGAGGACCTAGCTCTAGCTGAGGATATCACCCTACTGCTTAGACTAGTTGGCTAGACTGTCTATCTTATTTTGTTGTCTTCTCTTTGTATTGACATTCTGAGTTGTATTATATTTCTGGATGTTGAGATGTTGTGTCGTTTAGATAGTTAGACTTATTTCCTTCTATTTGTATGTTTTTCTATTTGAAATTTCATATCTATCATATCGTGCTACTTCTACCTTAGAATTGTGATTGAGATGTACCTTCTGTATTGTCCTCCGATTGGAGAGTATATCTTGTGCAGTTATATTTATACTGTGTTAGATGTATGTGACCTAGGACAGCGTTCTATCATCGACACTGAGGCATAGGCTGGACGTACCCACTTCTCGTGTCCCTATACTGGGTACAGATCGTGACATATTTTTAGTGGTGGCCTATGCAGGTCGAGATTCGCATTAGTACAAAGTCGTGGTAGTGTGACGATTAGTCGTACTGCTGTGCACCTGCGGTTAGAGATAAAGAATAGGTTTTAGAATGAGAGGATACTCAATCACAGTTAGAATTCCTTGAGAGATTCCCGGGACGTCCCTTGAGAATCTCATTATAAACTATCTCAAAATTTGTAAACCGCTGTCCTAAATTTATATTTTTAGTAAATTATTATTATTATTATTAGTAAGTAATTGACTCAAGATAGTGACTTTTGGGTTTGTAGATATTTCAGAATAAATATGAAATGGGGGGAGTTGTAAATTCATATTGTTAGAGGACTTGAGTGAAAACTTTCGAATTTAATCTTTCCTAACGGCCAAGAATAGCAGATAGAATCAAACATGGATTCGATCTCATCCTTCTGTGATTCGAAATCCTGATTATGATCTAACTCACATACAATCCAATCAATTTCTTGTATAAATGATTCAGGGGTCGGTCTATTCCTCTATTCCTCAAAACCCTAATTCTTGCGCTCACAACCTTGTGGAGTCTCCAGAGATCAAGAAGGCGACTACTAGAAAGGAATTTGCGGTTCATCGACAACAGGTATTTCCTCTATACTCCGTATCATGAAAGTCTTAAAACCAGATTAGATAATCAGGGATATTAGGGAAAGAACAACTTGTGTATTTCAATAGGAGACACTAGGGAGTCGGGGTAAATTGATAACAGAGATGACATTGGTATCGGGTGATATGTTAGCATACCAATAAACACCAACCTTTGCCATCGCGTGAACGCCGAGCAGGAACCAGAGGAAACAGTCGACTACCATCTCCGACTCTAATACGTAAGTTTCCTCCTTAAGCTCTATGGTTTTCTGCCACTAATGAGGATTGATAGATGTTTGGAAATCCCTAAGTAGGGGTAAGGGATGGAAGAACCTATTCCCATGACTGGTATATCGAGTACCTATTACGTACAGACATGTGGTATGGAATGCCTGTCCTGGAAAACAAAGTCGAGAGAGGGTATGGGTGTACCAACAGGATTAGACACATATTCCATCCATGGGGAGCAGCCTATAGGGCCTTGTTAATCGTATAATATATGGCCAATTCTGGTGGTAATGATCTAATTTCTGTTAATGGGGGTTATGTGGAGGTGTCTATTAGATGATTGTATCAACACCAAATAAGTGCATCAGGAATTTAATACACATACAAGCAAGTAGTGGATTTGGAATTCCAGTAATAAGAATACAAAATATGTGGATACAGGGTTTCTGGTATCAATAAGCTCAGATGGGATACGAGCATCTCAAGTGTCCAATTTGCCTTAAAAACCTAGATAAGGAAAACCATTAGTAAGTGAAGTAGTTGGGTTTAGCTGAATATTTGCATATCGGAACATAGACATAGGTTGTATGATTATATAAGATTAGTTGATATAGGGATAAGTACAACAGATACTTAGTGTGTTAGGATATAGCTATGGTATAGATAAAACCCTATGCCCTGCATAACCTGTCTTCACCTCTTCATTAACAGACCCTATTAGACTTGAAGTCAGCCCCTTATTTAGGCCAGGTACCCATGTGTCTAGCTTGCATCTGACATACCCCCTTCCAATTGATTCACTGCTTTTACTCATGACCTAGTTGATCAGTTCCTTAGTCCAGACAATACCTTGATTACTGCCAACCTGAGAGCAAGGTGTCTTTTGCAGTTACTTATAACCCTATTTGATTAATAACACTGATATATAAGTTTCCTTACTATATTGCCATGCTCAGATCAAATACCTTCAAATGGTCAGTCCATTGGCCTATTTGGTACTTTGGTACAATATTGGTTTCTATAGAATTAATATGTTGTATGCTGGGTATAATAAAAGCTGATTGGCGGGAAGAGATATAGGATATGGTCATATCTTTTGATCAAGGAGAGAAATTTCAAACAAAAAGATGCAATTGTCAATCTATTAGCTGAGTTGAGTGTTACCAAGTCGTGATTACCGGACAGAAAACTTTTATTGGATTAGGTCTTAGTTCTAGCTGATGGCAGCAAAAGTAAGGCTTCTCCTCTCTTCAGTTGCTGGGTATTTTTGTCAATCTCTCATGGCTTCTATAAAGCAGTTGAATTTCTATTTTTGTAGGGATACCATTCTTCAATACTTCTGTTGGTCGTTTCTTTCCACTTTACAGACATCTCCCTAACTAACTACCCCTACCCACTCCATCCTTGCTTTTATCCGCTTCCATGATCTTATTTCACTGGTATCTTCAAGACAATCCTCTGAATATCACAGATGCAAATCTGATCCTGTCAAGGAGTGGGTCAGCAAAATAAGGCCATTAGTGGTATCTAACACGAGCTTTTGAATTTTTTTTATAGTTTAATCTCAATCAAAATGTAGTAAGAAGCAACTGAAGGGTGAAAGGAAGTTGCAAATCTACTGTCCTTCCTGGCCTGACATGTTTCCTGAACCAAATCGAGTATTCGACTATGTTTCCATTTGTTTGGTCTCATGAAGATTTGGAAAAGTCATTAGAAACGTGGAGATAGTGTCTCGCTTCAGGCAAGTGTGTGCCTTAGCAATGTATGAGTACAGAGGCAAACCAAGTGACCTGTTCCAAACTAAATTACAGATGAAACAAACAAACATATATGGCTAGGATATGGGACCTGTAGCAGTATGGTGAACTGTTGTATGCATCAAACTGATGCAGATACACAAGAAGGGACAAGCATTACATGCTTCCTTATAGGAATGCCAAGTAAAGTTAGGAAAAGTGTCAAGAATTAAGAATGTGTTTCCTGGATTACAACCTATATAGTGAAAACCCAAAATTGGGATAGAATTGACCTAGAAATGTAACAACTTAGAAAATAATTATTTTTTATCTTCAAATTATTTATTGATACTGTAAACTTATAAAATAAGTTGTTGGGACTCGAGAATTTCATCAGAACCTTACCAGCAGCTCAGGACCTAAGGCAAGTATACCTTGCCTCCCTCTACAGTTTTATTTACATGCTTTATATTTCATTGTCCAGTTTTGATTGTTATGGACATGTGCTTTTCATATTATATACTGTCGAGTCATTTTATTGATATATGCCGTGTTCATATTGGTCGTGTAGTTCACATTTGGAGTTGTTCTCATCAGTACCTTGCTTGAGTCGTGTTATAGAACGAGTGCGTGTAGTTGAACTGCTAAATCCTTGATTACCATTTTACACAACCAGAGAGTCCACACTCGGGACGAGGGTTGACCAGTGCACCGGAGAGTCCATATTCGGGACGAGGGTGTTTGTCGTGTTCATTGGCACCAGAGAGTCCACACTCGGGATGTGGGTATTTGCCTTGAGCTAACCAGAGAGTCCACACTCGGGACGAGGGTTAGTGCTTAGTTCAAACCCGTGAGTCCACACTCGGGATCAGGGTTTGGTTTTCCATTGATCTCGTGTTCATTGTTCATTCGGCAGTTCATTTATGCGTAGTTGCTCTAGTGTTCATGTCAATAGCCACTTGTCGTGTTTTGTTTCCTTGCTTGTTTTCTTACGCATGATAAAACTGTTAGATAGGCATGTTTATATGTATCTTGCTATGTCCTCTGAGGACCTGATGATCTCTTCAGGTTTAGCCAAGTTTGAGTCAGGAGCAGACGAGCGGTTGTGAGCAAGCATCTGACTACGGTGCCTTGCAGTTGTGGTTGTCTTGATTAGCAGTTTGTACTCAGTTAGTTTATTTCATGTATTTCTCTATTTTTGTCTATTGGTAGTGGATTTGTGTCCACCGGACGTGACTTTGATTCTTGGAAATATTCAGTTATATTTTTTATTGTTCAGTTTCATGTTTTATTCATTGATCTTGGTTGTGTCTTGATTATTCTGTGGATGAGATATAGATTTTCCAAGTGATTCTAGACTGCCATGACATGTGTATATTAGACAGCGTTCAACCGCCGACACTGTGGCGTAGGCTGGACTTGGATATGTTTTATATCCGAAAGGCGGGTGCGGGTCGTGACAAGTTTTTTTGGTGGCCCATGCAGGTCTACGTTAATCACTTCGGTTACGTCACTATACCGACGTGAGCCTGCAAATAGGACTAGACTCATAGGATCTCATCCACGTGTCTTGACTCCTTGTTGATCTCTATCCTTGATTATTCATTAAATCCTCGACTTGCATCCAGCTTGAAATTATTCAACGGCTAAAGTGTTTTCTTTTGTTACAGTTAAGATGGACTCTCAAGACAGGAACAACGCTTCCCTGAACACTCCACCGACTGCAGGAGGATTTTTCACGTACATGATCCCACCAACACAAGGAGGCTAGCTCACTCATATGGGCAATCCGCCACCGCCGCATCCTCGAGATTCTGCAGAGACGATATTCTACCACCTCCGCAGTTTTCTCCGCAGACTCCACCACCGGCACCCGATTTGCCACCAACATCTGTCCCACCGCCAGCACAAGTCCCGTATCCAGCACGTGTTCCTCATCCAGTACCAGCCATGCACCCAGCACCAGCAATATATCCAGCTCCTATGATGCATCCAGCGCCTACTATGTATCCAGCACCTGTTCTGCCTCTGCCACCAGCACTAGACAATGTCACACTCTTGGAGATCTTCCAGCAGCAAGCCAACATGTTTTGCGATACTTTGAGGGAGGCTCTTCAGATTAGAGATGCACCACGACAGCGCCCTGAAACTTCCAAAAACTTTATGGACCTCCGGCCCATAGAGTTTTATGGGACAGAGGGGATTCCCTACGCTGACGAATGGTTGGAAAATATGGAGCGATACCTGAAGATGGCCCGAGTCCCAGAAGATCTGAAGATTGATTCAGCTAGTGGGCAGCTTTTCGACATCGCGCGAACGTGGTACGAAGGCGAGCCCCGATTTTCTGCTCCAGACGTAACTTGGGAGGAATTTAAACGACTGTTCAAGAAGAAATTCTATCCATATGTAGCACGGGAGGCGTTGGTGAGCCAGTTCGAACACTTAGAGCAGGACAATCACACCGTCGATGAGTACACATCAAAGTTTTCTCGCCTTAGCCATTTCGTAGAGAGCTTGGTCAGCACTCCTGAAGACAAGGCACGACGATTCAGGAAGGGACTATCGCACACGATACGTCTAGCCATCGCCACCAGTCGAGCCGCCACTTACGAGGAGATTCTGGAGGTCGCCCAAGCTGTAGAGGAAGAGCTGAGTCACAAGCCAAAAAGGAATCGAGACGCATTTGGAGGAAGCAACAACCAATCAATACCGGCAAAATGCCCTAATATTCCAGGGAAGACCTCAACACAACAGCATCAACAGCAACCACGAGCAGCCCCACAACAAGTTGAATATGTTCCCACCTGCCAGTATTGTAAGAAGAGGGGCCACGTCCAAGAAGATTGTCGTAGATGATTAAGGTTGTGCTATACTTGTGGATCCAACCAGCATCTATATCGAGATTGTCCGAAGAAAAATGCGACTGCTCCACCATTACCAGCCGCACAGGGAGGACAAGTTTATGCCACGATCACGAAGGTTGCGACAACACCACAAGGAGTAACTGACGAGAATTTCCAGTAGAGATTGGCAGTAGTATTATAGATAGGCCTATAGTAAACTTTGATTTGTTTAAGAGGAATTGAGTTACTTTTATAGAAGTTTAATTTAGACTACTCATGCTAGTGGATCTTGGCTTTATGTGAATTTCGAGGACAAAATTATTTTAAGGTGGGTAGGATGTAAACCCCTGTCCTGAATTTATATTTTTAGTAATTTTTTTTATTATTAGTAACTAATTGACTCAAGATAGCGACTTTTGGGTTTGTAGATATTTCAGAATAAATATGAAAAAGGGGGGGGGGGTTGTAAATTCAGATTGTTAGAGGACTTAAGTGAAAGCTTTCGAATTTAAACTTTCCTAACGGCCAAGAATAGCAGATAGAATCGAACATGAATCCGATATCATCCTTCTGTGATTCGAAATCCTGAGTATGATCTAACTCACATACAATCCTATCAATTTCTTGTATAAATGATTCAGGGGTCGGTCTGTTCCTCTATTCCTCAAAACCCTAATTCTTATGCTCACAACCTTGTGGAGTCTCCTAAGATCAAGAAGGCGACTACCAGAAAGGAATTTACGGTTCATCGACAACAGGTATTTCCTCTATACTCCGTATCATGAAATTCTTAAAACCAGATTAGATTATCAGGGATATTAGGGAAAGAACAACTTGTGTATTTCAATAGGAGACACTAGGGAGTCGGGGTAAATTAATAACAGAGATGATATTGGTATCGGGTGATATGTTAGCATACTTACAAACACCAACCTTTGCCATCGCGTGAACACCGAGCAGGAACCAGAGGAAACGGTCGACTACCGTCTCCGACTCTAATAGGTAAGTTTCCTCCTTAAGCTATGTGGTTTTCTGCCACTAATGAGGATTGATAGATGTTTGAAGAAATCCCTAAGTAGGGGTAAGGGATGGAAGAACCTGTTCCCATGACTGGTATATCGAGTACCTATTGCGTGCAGACATGTGGTATGGAATGCCTGTCCTGGAAACAAAGTCGAGAGATAGTATGGGTGTACCAACAGGATTAGACACATATTCCATCCATAGGGAGCAGCCTATAGGGCCTTGTTAATCGTATAATATATGGCCGATTCTGGTGGTAATGATCTAAGTTCTGTTAATGGGGGTCATGTGGAGGTGTCTATTAGATGATTGTATCAACAACAAATAAGTGCATCAGGAATTTAATACATATACAAGCAAGTAGTGGATTTGGAATTCCAGTAATAAGAATAAAAAATCTGTGGATACAGGGTTTCTGGTATCAATAAGCTCAGATGGGATACGAGCATCTCAAGTGTACAATTTGTCTTAAAAACCTAGATAAGAAAAACCTTTAGTAAGTGAAGTAGTTGGGTTTAGCCGAATGTTTGCATATCGGAACATAGACACAGGTTGTATGATTATATAAGATTAGTTGATATGGGGATAAGTACAACATATACTTGGTGTGTCAGGATAAAGGTATGGTATAGACAAAACCCTATGCCCTGCATACCTGTCCTCACCTCTTCATTAACAGACCTTATTAGACTTGAAGTCAGCCCCTTATTTAGGCCAGGTACCCATATGTATAGCTTGCGTCTGACATGCCCATTCCAATTGATTCACTGCTTTTACTCATGACCTAGTTGATCAGTTCCTTAGTCCAAACAATACCTTGATTACTGCCAACCGAAGACAAGGTGTCTTTTGCAGTTACTTATAACCCTATTTGATGGATAACACTGATATATAAGTTCCCTTACTATATTGCCATGCTCAGATCAAATACTTTCAAATGATCAGTCCAATGGCCTATTTGGTACTTTGGTACAATATTGGTTTATATGGAATTAATATGTTGTTTGTTGGGTATAATAAAAGCTGATTGACGGGAAAAGATATAGGATATGGTCATATCTTTTGATCAAGGAGAGAAATTTCAAACAAAAAGATGCAATTGTCAATCTATTAGCTGAGTTGATTGTTACCAAGTCGTGATTACCCGACAGAAAACTTTTATTAGATTAGGTCTTAGTTCTAGCTGATGACAGCAAAAGTAAGGCTTCTCCTTCCTTCAGTAGCTGGGTAATTTTTTTAATCTCTCATGGCTTCTATAAAGCAGTTGAATTTCTATTTCTGTAGGGATACCATTCTTCAATACTTCTGTTGGTCGTTTCTTTTTACTTTACAGACATCTCCATAACTAACTACCCCTACCTACTCCATCCTTGCTTTTATCCGCTTCCATGATCTTATTTCACTGTTATCTTCAAGACAATCCTCTGAATATCACAGATGCAAATCTGATCCTGTCAAGGAGTGGGTCAGCAAAATAAGGCTATTAGAGGTATCTAGCACGAGCTTTTGAATCTTTTTTTATAGTTTAATCTCAATCAAAATGTTGTAAGAAGCAACAGAAGGGTGAAAGGAAGTTGCAAATCTACTGTCCTTCCTGGCCTGACATGTTCCCTGAACCAAATCGAGTATTCGATTATGTTTCCATTTGTTTGGTCTCATAAAGATTTGGAACTGTCATTAGAACCACGTGGAGATAGTGTCTCGCTTCAGGCAAGTTTGTGCCTTAGCAATGTATGAGTACAGAGGCAAACCAAGTGACCTACTCCAAACTAAATTATAGATGAAGCAAACAAACAGATGTAGCTAGGATATGGGACATGTAGCAGTATGGTGAACTGTTGTATGCAACAAACTGATGCAGATCCATAGGAAGGGACAAGCATTGCATGCTTCCCTATAGGAATGTCAAGTAAAGTTAGGAATAGTGTCAAGAATTAAGAATGTGATTCTTGGATTACAACCTATATAGTGAAAACCCAAAATTGGGATAGAATTGACCTAGAAATATAACAACTTAGAAAATAATTATTTTTTATCTTCAAATTATTTATTGATATTATAAACTTATAAAATTGGTTGTTGGGACTCGAGAATTGCATCAGAAACTTACCAGCAACTCAGGACCTAAGGCAAGTATACCTTGCCTCCCTCTACAGTTTTATTTACATGCTTTATATTTCATTGTCCAGTATTGATTGTTATGGATATGTGCTTTTCATATTATATACCGTCGAGTCATTTCATTGATATATGTCGTGTTTATATTGGCCGTATAGTTCATATTTGGAGTTGTTCTCATCAGTACCTTGCTTGAGTCGTGTCATAGAACGAGTGCGTGTAGTTGAACTGCTAAATCCTTGATTACTGTTTTACACAACTAGAGAGTCGACACTCGGGACGAGGGTTGACCAGTGCACCAGAGAGTCCACATTCGGGACGAGGGTGTTTGTCGTGTTCATTGGCACCAGAGAGTCCACACTCGGGACGAGGGTGTTTGCCTTGAGCTAACCAGCGAGTCCACACTCGGGATGAGGGTTAGTGCTTAGTTTAAACCCGTGAGTCCACAATCGGGATGAGGGTTTGGTTTTCCATTGATCTCATGTTCATTGTTCATTCGGCAGTTCATTTATGCGTAGTTGTTCTAGTGTTCGTGTCAATAGCCACTTGTCGTGTTCTGTTTCCTTGCTTATTTTCTCACGCATGATAAAACTGTTAGATAGGCATATTTATATGTATCTTGCTATGTCCTCTGAGGAAATGATGATCTCTTCAGGTTTAGCCAAGTTTGATTCAGGAGCAGACGAGCGGTTATGAGCCAACATCTGACTACGGTGCCTTGCAGTTGAGGTTGTCTTGACTAGCAGTTTGTACTCAGTTAGTTTATTTCATTTATTTCTCTATTTCTGTCTATGGGTAGTGGATTTGTGTCCACCGAACGTGACTTTGATTCTTGGAAATATTCAGTTATATTATTTATTGCTCAGTTTCATGTTTTATTCATTGATCTTGGTTGTATCTTGATTATTCTGTGGATGAGATATAGATTTTCCAAGTAATTCTAGACTGCCATACTTGTGTATATTAGACAGCATTCTACCGCCGACACTGCGACGTAGGATGGGCTTGGACACGTTTCGTATCCGAAAGGCGGGTGTGGGTCGTGACAAAATTCGATTCCAACAGTTCCTGTTTGCCTTCCTTGTTCGTTGATGAATTTGATTCTTGGTGTTCATTGTTGATTTAATTTTCTATCAAGATAAATCATATGGGCTAGGCCGCCTCAGTTATGGAATCTAGAGTCTTCTACAGTCATATTAGCTGGCATGGTGAGGACATATAGTCTGATTTTGGATGTATTTATCGAGTGTGGGAATTTAAGGTTTTCGCGGCCAAGCTAGCGGCAATGCAAAAATTTTAAATACTATTATTCTAGAGGTATGTACCTTAGTCGCGGACTCTATGGCTTATCATAGCCTTGCTTACCAGTATGACGAGGATTTTGAGTATCATAATTTTGGACATACGCATATGATTATCAGATTGTATCTTGAGAAGGTTCTTAAACATATCATCTCTACCTTTCATTTCAGTCTTTTTCAAAAAAAATTCGTTTGTTTCATCATCAATTAACTTAGGAGTAGGGATAATTTTAGTTATTTAGTCTAATTCTTTGTAAAACTTTTTTTAGATATAATTCTTTTATAGCACAATAATTTGATGACTTGTGATAGGCCTTTACCTTTGAGGTGATAGTACAGCTCTGGTATTAGAATAAGTAATCCTGGTAGCTAGTTCTCTGCTGATTATGATCACCAGTTTTCCACATGGGATGTTAGTCTGCTCAGGAGGTAGTGACCCCTCCGGCTGATCAGAAGGATAGTAGGATGTATATAATGATGGTTGGAACAGTAATATTTTGTAGGTATACTTTAGAAACAACAAGGATATTCGAGGTTTGTTTGTTTTGGTGAAGTTGAATAATTTTAGGTTATTTTTCGAGATATTTCACTTAAGGTGGTGATGCTAAATATGGAAATTTAGAGATGGAGAAGAAAATTTAACTGTAATAAGATGATGATACAAAAATCAAATAAGATATTGGTAAGAGGATGACTAGAAACAGAGTGAACATAAGGATTTTGAATTATAGAAAAAATTTAAAGATTTGGTGGAGATTTTAAAATTTAAGAAGGATGATATTGAAGGTGTATGTGAAGAAAATATGAAGGTTGATTTTATAATGGAGAATAAGTTCCTGCATGACATAGTAGTATTAACTTCGAAAGATTTTGAGGACAGTGATTTGAATAAGTTTGAGAATTTAATAAACTTTGATCTAGGGGTTTTGGATCCAAGTTAGGATAAGGAGTAAGAATTTAAATTTTGGGATGATTAAGTTGATAGGGGAGAATAAGATAAAAAAGAAGGAATAAGAGTTTTAACAAGAGCAAGATTCATGAGAAATGCCTTGGGAATTTAGGCCCTGCTTCCAGAAGGGAGTTCTAGTTCTCAGACCTAGTTGAAGGTGAGTTTTGACCTAAACCTTAGTAAGTCTTTTGGAGATATTTTGATACACCCCTTGCTTGTATGATTTGATACCTTATGACTGTCTAGTGCTGTAGTATGACTAGTATAGCTAGATGAGACCCTAGATTGATATTGTATACCATGGCCCTGTAGGTTATTCCTTCAAATTGAATGATTTAGATAGAGTTTTCAGAGACCATGATTGTTGGGGACGTGACCCTAAGAGGAGTACGACCGAGTTAAGTTTCGATGACGAAATTCTTCTAAGGAGGGTAGACTTGTAACTACCACTTTTCTAAAATGAAGATAATTTTAAACTTTATAAAATTAATCATTGAATAATAGGATTTAAATCATGTTAGTGATTTATGGTGAATTTTAGATTATTTAAATACTAATTAAATTGGTATATTGTGATTTTGGTGTTTTACTAGTGTAACCCTAGAACTACTTAGCCTAGAGACTAACCATGACCGTGGGGACCTATCCCATGTGATTAGATTAGCTAATTACCACTTTCTAGGCTAAGGGTATTTTGGTCATTTTGTGAATTTTGTATTAATTGAATTTTTGATTAATTAATATTGTGATAATTATTATGTTAAGCCTTAACATAGAATTGTCCTAACTTAGATATTAGTCATGAGCCTAGATATTAGATTAGAAGTTTCCATCAAATGACAAGGTTAGTAATATCTAGATATTAAGTTAGAAGTAGGATATTTGTTAAGGTTAGATATTTTACTTGGGCCTTTGATATGAAGGCTTGAATTATGCATGTAGAAGCCTACCCATTGCACTAAATATCTACCCAAACCCTAGAGACACCCTTGGTTGCCATCAAAGGGTCCCTTCCCCTATATAAAAACATATTAGCACACCCCTTGCCTCTTTTCATTACATCTTGAAACCCTAATTTGAGTTCTTTCCCAAATCTACCCCCTTTCTCCAAATCAACTCCAAATTGAGCCTAATCAATTGCAACACACTCCCCTATTATGGAAGAGGCCTCTATTAGATAGCTAGCAAGGATTTGGAGCTATTGGACCATTGGAGCTTGGCGGATATCTAAATCTTGTGCATTTTCATTGAGATTCTAACTCTCAATGGGTAATGGCCTCTAAATACTTTAAATTTCTGATTTCTCTTCATAGACACATGCATCTAGGTACCATACCATTGTAGACCAAGTTTGGCAGGATTTGGTGTCCATTTGATATGCATATCGGAAGCGTGTCGTTGTATTGTAACTTATGTTTGATGAAGTGTCTCATAGAAATTAATTCTGTTGTTTTAAAAAAATAAGTAAACAGTTTTGTATTCCTATATGTGGGGATCCTAAAACTCTAACTTTGAGCACAATTTGACACGTGTCTGTGTCTAAATCTAGACACGGGACACAATACGATGCTGCGCTCGGGTGCCCTGCTACCCGACCCCTAGAACTCCTAGGACACGACACCATTTGACACGAATTTTGGTGTGTTGGTAGGGGCAACCACTGTCAGTATACACACGAAATTCGAGATGGATTAGTGGTGTTTTTGAGGAGTTATTCCTCTCGCACTAGTCGCACACACACACATTCACACGCATAAATCTGTCTACTGATAGACACATATGTACGCGACACGACATGACTTGGACACTGACCTATAACACTGACATGTAGCCCTATATCCCACCTACCCTAGGACATGACCATGAGACACGAGCTAGGACACTCTGTGTCCTAGACTGGTCGACACACCCCAACGAGGTTGTTCCAGCACTGCTCTGATACATTCTATTCGACACCATGTTTTGGACACTTCGTGGACACACACATGACACTTCGACACCCCCTAACATGCTAGACACATTGACACACTCACTCGATTACTGCACACCTATATGTATAGACACTTTCACTCTTTCACTCACTCGACACACACTCAACTGTTTCACACATGACACTTTTACTTGGACACAAGGGTTTACACTCTGACACAGTAACACATTTGACACTTGGACACTAACCCTTGTCCAGACCCCCCCTGATGTTGAGTTTCTGGGTTTGTATGAGAAGATTTGTTGATTACATATATATTGAGTTGTGTGGGAGATGCATATATGTATCAGTTGTTGGGAGTTTATTTCTATGTTCATATATATAGTTGTATATTTATACAGTTCATATAGGTTTATGTGAGCATGAGCTGGGGTTGTTTCTGTATGGTTATAGTGTGTATAGGTGAGAGTTTAGTATTTGAGTATATGATGTTGTGTGTGAGTGAGAGTTAGGCTAATGTGGCCAGGAGGTTAGCAGCAGGAGCCTGAGCATTAGTAGCAGCATCTACTGCTATTTGCAGCAGCAAATTGGCTATTGGCCTTATTTTTGAGTTCTTGATTTGTGTGTGTATGTGTGGTAATTTGGTCACACATGAGTTGGTTGAATGTTGGTTCAGTCATGAGGAGGGGGCATTTAGGGATAGGCCATAGTTGCTTGGGATTACATTTCGACTGTTCCATTT
Source organism: Iris pallida (assembly GCA_029216955.1). Classification (NCBI taxonomy): domain Eukaryota; kingdom Viridiplantae; phylum Streptophyta; class Magnoliopsida; order Asparagales; family Iridaceae; genus Iris; species Iris pallida. Next base: position 1,269,304 of record JANAVB010025398.1, on the reverse strand, counting down.
TGATACTTGAGTGGTATCACCTACAATCCATTTTTGTTTATATAGATAGGTAGATGGATAGTTAGGTGAGCTTTGGAGTATAAGTGAAATAGGATATGACATGTGGTGTCATGTATAGGACTGTACATGTATATGTATTATAGGACATTGATCATGGTGTGTGTCCTGAATGAATGTGTGTGTACTCGAATTGGACAAGAGTGTTGTTCATGGGCATGTGTAGATAGAAATGGTTCCAGGAGGGCCTGCAGTTGCGAGGGGGACCAGTTGGGAGTGGTATGGATGAATGCAAGAAGGCTCAGGTTTTAGTATACAGTAGCAGAACATGGGCAGTAGGAATATATAGAATGTTTGATATATGGGAGGTATGTATGCATGTATGAGTGGGGTATTATAGAGTATGGGTTAAAATGTATGGTTGAGGAGTAATGCTTTATAGCTTATGAATATGTGTTATGCCCTATACACATAATATGATATAGATTATATATGACATCTTAGAGCAGGTATTGGTATATGGCTTTGAGTTAGAATTCATGAGTTTAACTTAGAAAAGTTTGATTAGGTAGATAGTTGACTGAGTTGACCCCTTTGTGTTACGACCCGCACCCGTTTTTTGGATACGAGACGTGTCCAAGCCAGCCTACGTCGCAGAGTCGGCGGTAGAACGTTGTCAAGCCCACAATAAATAAATGCTCAAAATAAACTTTATTGTTCATTCACATTTCTAAATTTATTACAATATTTTTAATATTTAAAATTAAAGAAAATACAAAGTTCTCACGAATAATGAAATGATACAACTGCTATCTATTTCTAGGTTTCAGTCTGCAAGTACACCCATATCTCCCAAAGCTAAGTGAAGCCACAGCTAACCTAAAAATTTTTGGTTTCCAGTCAGGAATGGAACGAGTACAATCTCACAACAGAATCAATAAATGACGAAATCCATAAATCTGTAATAATACTGAGATACATGATAAGGAATAAACAGAAAATCATGGTAGAAAATCATGCGAGTAAAAGTAGGGAGACATGGTACACAATGCAAGCAACGACAAGAACTGTAATGCAGCAAGACTATATCTAACAAGTGATTTGAAATACATTTTCGACATGTAAACGGCTAAAGGGTAAATCTGGCACCCCGCACGTGAGTTGTGCGACTACTATCAGGCAAGAATAGATATTTTGGAGATATTTCTGGGTATGTTTACATGTCTACTAATGTACTTCCCTGCCCAGCTAGTACCCATGGATTCAGATAGGTCACGAATGCAAAAATATATTGGTCACGAACAACAAACAAGAATCCATAACTACTATCTCGTGTGACAAACGTGTCAAGAATCAACATGATATCAATGCAAAACAATATTAAATACAAAAAGTATAGAGATAATCAAATACAAAAACTATCAGAGATGCACTCGCCTGAGGTCATGTGCTGGTGAAACTGATAATACTATACCACTCAAAGAGCCACAATCAGTCAACACATGCAGAAGTCTCCGAATGCTGAAATAAATATTACCAACATTTTTAGAATAGTCAAATTAGCTAAGATTGACTGTCCTTAAGTCCAATTCTGGACACAGAGACAAAACGGTAATTTTGGGTCAAAACGGTGTCCGTCGTTGGACCCGCTTTGTACCGAAAAGTGTGCTAAAGTGTATGGTCTCTAAAGTCGTCAAACTATATATCTACGGATTTGTTTTGATGATACAAATCCAACGGT
>JANAVB010025398.1:1175066-1265066 GCA_029216955.1 Iris pallida | reverse complement strand
AGGAAGTGGGGGCTCGACCTCGCTGAGGGGGAAGGGAGCCGGCGCCAGGGGCTCGACCTCGGAGGAGGGAGCAGGGCGGACCGTGCTCCGCCGAAGGAGCAGGGGGAGGGGGCTCGACCCCGGAGGGCTCGACCTCGACGGAGGGAGCCGGAGGAGGGGGGCTGGACCTCGGCCGAGGGAGCGGAGGGGGGCTCGACTCCGGTGGAGGGGGCTGCGCTCCACATGAGGAGCAACGGGAGGGGGGCTGCGCTCCACCGGAGGAGCAACGGGGGGGGGGGGGGGGGGGGCTCGACTCCGGTGGAGGGGGCTCGACCTCGAGGGAGGGAGCCGGAGGGAGAGGGTGCTCGACCTCGACGGAGGGGGGCGAAAGGGGGGGCGCGCTCCACCGGGGGAGCAAGGGGAGGGGGACTCGACCCCGGTGGAGGAGGCTCAGCCGGAGAAGGAAGAGGGGGGCTATATATATATATATATATATATATATATATATATATATATATATATAAATATTCCAATAAAATCCTAAATACCCTTTTTCTAGTATAGGACCTATTTATATACGATAATATTGAATATCAACTAATAATGATATTTATAATATTTATTTGAGAATACTTAGAAAATACCCATTAGATCATTAAAATGGAATACGACACCATCCTACCAAAATACATCAACATGAATGTCATTGGACGTCCCGTATGACTACATGGGCTTGGGCTTGGGCTTGGTACGTGTCTAGTCCGGGCTAGTTTGGTACAACCGGGCCTCCTAAACGTCAAATAATATTAATAATGAATAATTAAACTATTTATACTGGTCATGTCACAACTTAGCCTGATTTTCCTAGTTAGGACATCACTTTGGCTCGGCCTTCCCTACCAGGGCTAATATACTTATCAAAGTACGCCACTGTACTATCTGTGCCATAATTTCTAGTCGCCTTGTACCCCAATTCCTAACCATGACTAAAATCATCTACCGTAATAATTAACTAATTAATTATTTATAAAATCTAAGAATCACCATTTTAAATAAAATAAATAATAAATATATTTTTAAATTTTCGGGAAGGGGAGCTACAAATGTACCCACCTTAAAAATAATTTCGTCCTCAGAATTCTAATTATAACTATTCCTTAAAATTCAAAAGAAAGTCTACCTTAACCTTAATCTCCTAAAATTTCAATTCCTCAAAATAGTTTATATCCTCCTCCTAGCCAATTCGTAACTACGAATGCTCGAAGACTTCTACCCACCTTTGGTCACACTATCCCCTTCAAACACATGATGTCATAACGTTGTAACCTTCCAGCTAATTGCTAAAAGTAACTACCGATAGATATCTATAGCATAAGGTATCTACAATCCTCTCTTATTTATCAAGCACACAAATTTAACAAGCAGCAATTTACACAGTAGCTAAGAAATATTGATAAATTCTAATAAGTATGACCATTCGTTGCTCCGAAATAGGAAGGACAGAAAGATAAGGAAGAATAATCGAGAGCAAATAAGAAGTTTCAAGAGCGGTAGAGAGTATCCAATGATACAGATAGAAAGAGAGTTTACGAACCCTTGACTTATTTGCTAGATTGGGTTACTTTAGTCCGGTCACTTGCTAAATCGAAGGATCCTTCGTTTCTTAGAGGGACTTGTAATCCGTACAATACAGAAGTCATGTTCTCAAAATTAATCCAAACAAGGTTCCATAATGGAAGGGAATTTGAGAAACCAAGATTGTGATCTTTTTCGTGGTTATTTAAACACACGTGCAAGGGATATAAATGCGATACACGATCGTATCGCGACTTTCAGGTAGATGGAATAAGGTTTACGAATGACTTCACATTCTAAGAGGTGGGGACTATATAATAGGTACATGGACCTATTTCAATAGTTCGGTTTTATAGTTCAAAATATGGTGGTATGTATGGATGGATTTTACTGGGTCTTAATGGGTTCCTTATCTGGACATCACTCGTCGGTTGGATGAACCTTGGATTTCAATCTATATCGACTGGACAAGATCTCAATGGTAAAACTATTTCTACTAGGTTAGGGTATCCTAGAATAGGTTTCCACCCAAGTAGTTGAGCTACTTGTCAGTCAAGTTGGTTAGCTAGGTTCCTAAGGCCCAGAAATGTGCCTTCCGTGACTTTTGTGTTTACGTAGCACATGAGGCCTCAATTGGGTGGCATACTAGTGGCATATGCATAGTGGGCTTCGAGTAGATCACAACCATGTATTGAGTCGAATGAATTTAGTCGAGGTTGAGGCTCTAATAGAAGTCGGAAAGTATACCGGTATTACGGTAAGGGTTATAGCTAGTCCTTTTGACCTGAAAGTCGTACCTCAGAAATAGAGTACAAGGGGACGGGTTTGAGTGGGACATGATATACCTAGATGAAGGTGGACCCATCTAGATCTTGTATGTAAAATCTGTTGGAAGATAACAGCTGGTCTTGTGCTCCGAATATTAATGACACGGCCGGGGGACACAAAATGATCTAAATGGAAAGTGGGAGTCCATGGGGCACTAATTATCACCCCAATGGAAATTATTCTAATCATTCGGTAGTCGTCATATATCCCAAAATTTTAGGAGGCTTACAGTCTACCCACCTTAGAAGCTAGGACATGGTTTTAGGAATAATAAGATAGAAGAATTCTAAAGTCCGGATATTGTACATCAACTCTTGTTAATAAAGAATAAGGCACGGCATAACGGAATACGGTAGATACGAGTCAGGTCAAGGATCATTCCTCAATAAATGGAAAACGAGTGTGTACAATAACACATTGTCGATAAAAGAGAACGGTCTACTCGTCTATAGTATACGAGAGTTATCGACGGGGTAACCAACTCTAAAGAATATCATATGAAAAGATTTCTAACAACTGAGTCATAAATTTCTATTTGTGTCAAACCTGCCAGAATATTGTCATAAAGGTTCTAGTTAAACCAAGCTTCAAACAAATGATTAGAGGCTCACAACATTTGGCCTCTTGAGGATAGGTAGTCTCCTAGGTTGGCATTTGATCAAGGGAAAGATCCTAATCATTCTCGGACTCCAATGACTAGAAGATCAAGATAGTAGGTTTAGTATCGAAGGGAGGACGAGTAACTCAAGGCAAGGTTCACTACACCAAAAAGAATAATTTGAAACATTTCATATTTTAGGCTTTGGAACAGTGAATGCACGTTCCTATAGCTTGGAACACATTTTAACCGTTTCAAATGACTAAAGTGTTCCTAAAATTAATTTTCTTATAATTAAATGTAAAATTTGATTTCTTGGAACGGTCAATAAACGCTGCTATTTACGTCCAGTCACATATACTTGTCACATATTTGATAATAAAGTGTTCCAAACCCAACCCTCCAGTTACAACATTCTAACAAAATACCAATTCTCCCGCACTTTTTTTTCATGTTTCCCTCCCTCTCGATCAGAGCTTCCTCTTTTTCCCAATTGCTCTCATTTTCAAGTCATCTTGTACCCATCTAATATATTTTCCTTCATGTTCAATTTTTTAGCAGTTGCTACTTTAATTTATGAAGGTTTTCTATTAGAGATGTGATTTTGAATCTAATATCCTAATTTCTGAAGGTTTTCCGTGAGAAGATTTGTTATGGTTTCGTAAAATTATATATTGGAGTAAGAGGAGGTGTTCGAGATGCCGAGGTCGTACCCCCCATCCCGTCGACGTGCCACACTCAGTGAACGAATCGATCCCGAGGACGAGGTCCCTGAGGAGGACGTCATCACCGTCGATGTCAGATCTGTTGGTGCCGCTAAGGTAAATCCAGTATGCACAGAAGGAATTATTTCGCGCGAGGTGGAACATCTCCATGACCCCATTAGTTTGTACACAAAATATGTTGTTGAAATGCGTGAGTAGATTAAAATTGAGTAGAAGGATAGTAGTTCGTGTTTAATAAGCTACTGGGATTGTTTTAACAGTTAATTAACCCGAATGTTGGATTTATTGTCACTTGGCTGAATAACATGTATTTAGTTTACAAGGCCTTTCATATTCCATAAATATGTTCTATGCACATATAACTTTCCCTATTTTCCTTCATTTGTCTCTTAGTACTTGCTAGGCATCAAAGTACTCTAATAAAGATTAAGAGTTATCTGCATTTAATTTACCGACCATTGATCAAGGTATACAATACTTGTTGCCTAAGTTAGAAAGTGCATTTTTGTCTAACAAATCACAAGTTGTTATTGTTTCTTAAATGTCTCCAGACAACCCTACTTTGTTAGAATAGCATAGTGCTTTAAAACAATATTCATTTGATGTACAACATACTTAGCTACTCTACTGCTTTGACATTTTGTGCAGTACGTGCGGTACGTGAGGTCTGGTTATTTAGCGATACTCATTGAAATAGATTTACTATTGGCAATACTAAGATGCTTGTTCTTTTTTTTTTCTTTTTAGCGCTTCTCCAAAATAGTTACCAATGATGGTATATCACAAACTGAGGTTTACCATGTGGCTCCATGAAAAGGTCCAAAATTATCATGCGTGTGTAGTATTGATCTTGCAAGTATCATTTTCTAAAGTACTTCATGTATTTGCTTAAGAATCAAATATATATATATACCATGCTTAAAGAAGTCCAAAATGTCTGTCTTGACCTTCCGCTATATGAAAATGGTTACCATCAACTGCTTTCCACTATATGAAGGACATATGCCCACACTTGCTAGTAACCCTTTTGTCCAAGACTCCTGTAGATTTTTTTTCCAAAGCTGCAAAGAATCAAAGCGTGTTGTAAATAGCAAATATCTCAGCATTATTTCGAAACCTATTTTCCCCTTGATTGTATATTTTCGAGATGAGTCTGATTAAACTAATGACATTATCATTGCCTTCACACTAGTTGAAAATCTTTACTTGGGTAGTGCATGTTCAACCCGAGATTATTATTCTTTGGGTCCGGAATATATTCGAAACCCTTGGATTCACACCAAGCATATTTCTCAGGATGCCCTTGCACATTTTGTTTTACATCATATCAATACCAAAGGGCACATTGTTCCTCTCACATTTCGTCCATCTACCCTCTGATATGTCAAAAGCCAATGCCATTTTAGGATGCATGTATGTAGTTCGAATGAGCAACTCATTCAGCCCTATTTTATTCATCGGAAGGTGATTCACTGGAAGGCAAGCATGATAAGTGAAAAAAGTTTATATTGGTCCATTGAAAAGGATATTTCATTGGAAGAGCATCTTTGCATTTTCTTACCTTCGCCCTCTTCAACAAGCTTACAAATTGTTTTATGCTTTTGATTTACCAAAGTTACATAATTAATTTAAAGGTTTTGAACTGATACATTCCCTTCCAAGCTTACGTTCCTTTCCAAGCTTTTCTCTTCCAAGATCTTCCCTTCCAAGCTCAGTATCGGAGTTTCATGTTCAGTATTAGCCAGCTCAGCAACCAAATGCATTTGAATCCAACTCAGCACCAAATGCAAGGTTCGAGTCCAAATCTGCAGCTTACTTCTCGACCCTATTTATTGTACTTAGAAAGATATTGCATTGGAGAGTATTCAATGTTAATATCATAGGGAGAATGGACAAGGATCAAATAAAAGATTGTTGGTTATGACTCTACTTAAATGTTGTAAACATAAATTGAAATGTATCCCTGATGTCCGAGATGGATCTTGTGTACTCTATTTGATGCCTTCACGAATTATGTTGGACACGTACCGGATACTTAAGAATATAGATATAACACGCCAAACTAGATGCTCAATATCACCATGTCAGTACACTACCATTGTGTAATATTGGTACATACAATATGGGTTTCCCTTGACTGAATGGCTTTCCAAACTTTTCCTAAAATGTTTAGTAAGTCAACTGTTGTTAGAGAATAAGTCTGTTGAATAAAGACGGTCGAGAACCAAAACATAAGCATACACATAAACTAGTTCGGACAAGCCATCCAAGAAAATAAAAGAGGAAATGAGAAGCTCTTCAACTCTCTTCCTTCTTTGGTAACTCTGTTGAGTGCCTTTACTCATTTACTGTCCATCATAATGTTTTATAAATTTTATCTGGTTCCGTCTTGTGTTATGTTTTTTTAGGATGCCCTTTCTCTGATATTTTCAACATAGATGACTTAAGGTCTAAGTTTAATAATCATAAATTCTAATCATTTTTTGACACAGGTCAAGTAAAATACAGTGGACATTTTATTCTTATATTTGCAGGATGCACCACAACTCAATTGAATCCTTCGTAAGAATAATATATCATAAGTTTTGCATAAATTACAATATATTAGATTTATGAATGCTTAAGCTGTTTCTCACAAAATATAACTTAGTTGAAATGCATTAGTTGAATCTCTCCGAACATTTGATTGGAGCAAACCATAACTTTCACTACATAAATACATAGGTTTCCTTGCATGTTGTCCAATTGTAAAATTTTATATGATTTTACTATTAGCCTTATATGAGTAACCTTAATCTCAACTATTATCTGCTGTGCAGTTTTGATCATGTTCTTCAAACTCCATTTCAAGGTTGGATGATGGACGTTGTGAGTGTCAATTACCATTTGCCACGTCATTGCATTTGATTCCTTATCTTTATTAGTTCTAAATTTTATAGTTATCACAGTAGTACTTGTCTATATTCTAGGTCATGGCACTTCTAAGTGGCTTTGATGGGGTTTACACAGAGGTATGTTTTTGACCAATACATCTTGCTGCTATCATACATATTGTGACAATTATGTAATTGAATGCTTTAAGTGCATTAATACTTTAATAGCTCTATACCTAGTTAAGCAAGTTATTCATGTTACCACAGAGCAAAATAAGCCAGTGAAGTGGTGATTAACCCGTAGTCACTATACATGTGATGGGAAAAGAACAACTTTTTTTTGGAATAAATATAATTTGTTTAACCCTCAACCCTTGCCGCAGACCTAGAGTTTGATGAGCCATTATGTTTTGCTAGTGGCAACACTTAGGATTTATACCTAGACAGTGAATTGTAGATGCCAATTTCATATCATAATAAAACACCATGTCTCTCAGTTGTGGTGTGATACAAAGTTTCTGATATATTATATATCTAGATGCGATTAACCTAAATATGCATGAGATTTTGATTGACATTTACTCTCTATTGGTTTATGAGATTTTTAGGCTTCATATTTGATTGAGTACGAGGCTGTCAAGTTCAGTGCCATTGTTGGAACAATCACCCTAGCTAAAACATTTACTTCCCCATATACTAGACTCGAGGGCCAGACCGCCAATGCCTTTTTTGTCGTCCACCACGGAAGTCCTAGGGATTCCTCTGCAAATGGAGATGCAATACGCTGTCGTTTCCTAAATTTTTATGCCTCACGAGGCCACAAGAACTCCCCAGTGCATCACTTGTGCCTGATGATCCCGCGGTCATGCTTACAATTGCTGGGATGCATCAGTTTAAACCTATATTTCTCGGAAAGGTATGCTAACTAGATGGTTTATGTTTGGAAGATCTAATACCAATTTCATTGTAGACTATGAATCAATCTATATTAAACTGAGCATGATGAATTTTTTCTTAGACATGACAACATCAAAGTCCAGAAAAAAGAATATTTCAAAATACTTGTGAACACACAGGAGTACATATCTAACTGAATTTTCATTCAGCCATGCATATTCAGTGACCTCTTAGTCCAATACGACCATAAGTAGATTATTGAACTACTTGGTGACAAACATTGTAAAGAGATGATTGATCAAATGGGTGCCTTTTCAAATTTCTGTAGTGAAAATGTTTTTTTTTTGAGATAGAGCCAGTTATAATGACAGCCCTGTCTTGGGCTAGCACCAAGAGAGAATGAAGTCTGATTTTGCATTTGATAGATATGGAAGTGACTAGCTAATGTATAAGCTCTCTATTTCTAGGTAATCAGTGTATCTTTTATGCTGATGATGAATAAGGGTTCATATTTCATAATGTTGCAATTTTTATCTACTGTTGTTTGCTTTCATGAAGTTGTTTATGTTCCTAATTTCCCTATTTTCTTTAAGCTTTGGCAATATTGTGGGTACCTTTTAACTCCTCAGATAAAATGTTTCAAATACTTGTATTCTTAAGTAAATCATTGCTTTATTTGTCAATAAGGTTGTTCGGTTGGTAAACTGTAGTTCTTTGACAAGCATGTAACAATGTAGGAACCTAGAGAAGTACCATCAGCTACCACTGCTCAACTGTGCATAAGGACAAATGATAATGAGAATGTTGGCCGGACATCTAGACATTGTGCCAATTTTGATATGCTTGGAAACTTCAATTTGGCGATTACATCAAGAGGGAAGCTATTATTTGGGCATGAGAGCTTACAACTAAGGAGTATGTGTAAATTTTATTCCTGATGGGCCATATCATCTAGATTGGTAACTTGAGTTGTTTAAATAATTATGATGTTGCTAAATGCTGCAATCTGTTTTGGATAACCTAGATTCCTGATCATATATATATGCCCCCTTATTTCTTTAGATCCTCACCTGAAAACCTAATACATGATTTTGTAGATGGCACAATCTTGACCTGCTACAGTAATTCCTTGAGTTAAGCATGCTAGCCAAAATAGCTGGAAAATTGAAGTGTTGGGGTATACTGTGTATTAATTTTAATCTTGAATGTTGGTTTCTTATCGTCTTTTAGGTTTTTGTTTAACAACAGCCATGCAACTTCATGTCAAGATTCTTTTTCATAACACGTCTGATTGTATACAATAAATAAATAAAATATACTTTTGCTAATTAAGCTGCTCATCTAGTTAAAGCATGTATACCTGCTTGCAAGTTACTTTTTAGAATCAACACAAGCCCTCTCTCACCCATAAGAGCCTTGTTATAAGTTTTTGCATATTCCTATGACGAATTTATTGGGCAGTAGCCAATTGTACAATTTCCATCAGTCTTCAGGGTATGTTTCTTAGAAACTTGTTTGATTCCCTTTGTATTACCATCTACTATGTCAGTGAAATATTTTTCGAATCCATAGGTTTAAAACATCGGACTATAATTATCAAGTTATGATCCTGTTTAGTGAAGGTGTATATGATACTATGGCCTGCAAATCTACTGGGAATGGTTCTTAGAACTTCAGCTGGTATTTATGGAGGAAAATAAACTCTCAGGGTTTCTCAAGATAGAAGCTGCTTTACCTCTATTTTGTGGAGACGCTGTTTGTTTGATTCGAGCCAGCATCTTTTATAGAATTAAGTCATACAAGCTGAACCTTATATACGAGGGATATTTTGTTTCAAAAACTTTAAGGTCTCCACAATTGGTAAGCTGGATGAGAATGTGGGAAACATAACTTTTTGCAAATTTATTAGTTGCGAGTAGGCTTCTACAAAAAGTTTATTGGGGCTAAACTGTGACAGCATGAGGGGCGACACACACACACACACACACACACACACACACACACACACTGCTGCAGAGTGAGTGTGTGTACACCACACACACTGCAGTCTTTGAAATTGCTATATGTAATGGCAGCATTTTAGTTGGATGAGGAAAGTGATAAATTTTAAAATACCCTCTTGTTCGCTCTGGTGTATGTTGGTACTGGTGCCAAAAAGTAGGAGCATTCAATCATTCACTAGCTTCGATCTCTTGGGAGGAGGTAATACAAAATGCATAAATTTTCTAAATGATCCAGAACGACTATGTTTGCTTTAAATTTTGTGTTTACAGTGCTGTGTTGATGTTCTAAAAACCATAGCTGGATTCTAATAATACAAATAGGGTCATTCAATCATATAAGAATACATGTATCAGTTTATTGCCCCTAAGTATGCTTATATAATTGGATCCTGTGCTTCTATTTGCTTTTGTAACATGAGGACCAAATTACAAATGAACATACAGTCTTGCTTTCAGTTACTTGTTCTTTCCAAATGATGCTAAGAGAAGTAACTCTCTTGTGCCATATTATATAATTAATTTCACTCTAGTGTTAGACATCCACTTACTTAAAAATTTAATTTATCATGGAACTGAAATGAGTTCAATTCATTACACATATATTTTAGTTATTGCTTTAGAAATTTATCACATGATTAATTATGTAACAAATATGCTTCTTCTATGAGAAATTAGGTCTCCTTTAGTAGTATCCCTTGAAAAATAACAATGTGCAAAATCTCTGGTTGTCTGTCTTTGGGATGGTTTTTAATTTAATCGCAATGTGCTTTCAGGATTTTGACACAGTCATGAACAAGTAGGTTTAAAATTCTCATCCCTCTGATTTTGTTCTTCCACCTTACGCATCGAATATCCAAAATATTGTCGGTCATCATGGGTCCATCTGATATAGATCTTTCCTTGCAGAGGTTTCTCCTATGGCTATTCATTCATCACCCTTTGCATGATTCTCAACCATGCTCTCAGGTTAGTTTTTACACTAGAATTATCTTAATCAATTCATTTGTATCATGCTCCCAGGCCGACTTTACATCAAGAACTTCTATCAGATATAAATTTTCATCTATCTTTTGTAATTTTTCTATTCCATTTCTTGGACATGTAGTGGAATTGTTGTATTGATGGTTATGAAATATGCTGATAATATCGTGAAGGTAAATTACTTTACATAATCTATGAAGAACGTTTACAGATCGAATAAGATGAACTCATGCTTAGTTAGCAAATCACTACCTTGTATAAGTTAGTTGTGGGTCATCTATAATTGACATGGGATATCGGCCATCTGGTAAGTTTTCTCTGTCCTGATGCGCATAATCTATCCATTCATCCTCATCTAAAAGCAGGCATTTTACCAGATGATTGTATCAACCGGTCAATTAGCAAAATAAATAACCCATTTGTAGTTTACTTGGTTCCAATTTTAACTCATATCAATCTAAGGTCGCTTTGATTAGCATATTAGTAGAATCTTTAGCATGCTAAATGTAATATGTTTACCATATCGTTAAGGGAAAGTTATTCAATTTTTGTAATTGACCCTATTCCATGAATTTCATCCAAAATCATGAATTTTTCTAATTGACCCTATTTAATTTTTATAAAATCCCTAAAATATAAACTTGATTGTGTAAAATCATATTTGTGCATTAATTAATTGTTGTTATGTACTCTAGAAAAACTTCTCACAAACAGAAGCAGAAGCAATTATTGGGTCTTCGCCGCCTGCAATGATGATGAACATGAATCTAACAAGGAAAAGACATTCCTTAGCTGAAGGAGGCTCGATGACATCTACACGCAATGCTGTTGAAGTGGCAGATAATGAGCCTACTGAAGTGGCATGCAATCAACCTACTGAAGTGGCATGCAATCAACCTACTAAAGTGGCATGCAATTAACCTACTGAAGTGGCATGCAATCAACCTACTAAAGTAGCATGCAATCAACCTACTGAAGTTGCAAGATTGTGCGAGCTGCTTGACTGGGATGGAAACTGTCTTGCAATTGCGAAGGAGGTAGTAGATCCAATCCATCGGGGTATATGTCATGGCTGTCTTGGAACCTGATGAATTAAAGGTGAGCATGGTTACACGAAAGATGTTCTCTGCAAAGATTTACAAGGCTGATAAAAATCCAGAATCGAAAAAAATTGGAGAAGTTGCCCTCGGCGATTTTCTTGTGTGGAACAAGTCCTTCGTCAAATACATGGAGCCATAGTAAGTCCTATTTTCTCTTCATTATAATTCTGCTAGTACAATAATCCGCTTCATTCTTTTATTACTGCGATATAATTTGATTAGTCCTTGACATACTTGTCTTAGCTCTATAAATTTTATTGAATTATTTTCTTTTGTTCTGAATAGGTTCCTGAGAAAACTTTTCACTGAAGATTTGCCTCGACTTTTTGTGCGCACGAAGGAAGATTGCTGTTGATTTTTAGAAAGGCAAGCATTAGGTCATGTTTCAAATAATTTCAAATGGATTCAACTGAAGGAAACAAATATTTTTTGAGGAGCCGTTAGTAACTATAGTTGATGTTCAAAAACTTGCTTGTTATTTTTGGTATCTGTTTAACTTTTGTTTACTTGAGCATTGATGTCAAATTTTTTTAAAGTTATAAAACTACTTGTAGTTTCTTTTCCTATCATAATAGTGTATGAGATAGTGTCCCTGTTTTGCTCTTCCTCGTTTTGGCATTCAATGTGGCTTTTCTCTTGTGTGTGTTTGACTGCCTCTATTATGTACACTGTAAGCCAAGGAGCTTCTCGAACCTAGTAATGTGATGTACAATGGATCAAATGTTCAAATTGCTCAAATGTTCACTCATTGATTTGTGTTTAAGCTATTACTTATTTTTGTATGATTTAGAATAGAATAATAGATACGCTTACAAAATGAAATTAACAAATAAATAGGTACGCTTACAAAATGTTGCAAAATTTGCCACAAGAATGATGAAAAAAGTGTTACAATTTATATTTAGAAATGAGCAGAACGTGTTCCAAATTGATATTTAGAAACATTTCGAAGATGTTTCAAAAATAATTTAGAAACACTTCACATATGTTCCAAAATCTGCATTTGGAACGCTGTATAACTGTTCCAAACCAAATTTAGGAACGTAGTCTAACTGTTCCAAATATTGCAACGCCACTTTTAGGAACGGTTATGATATGTTCCTAAAAATATTAGGAACATACAAAAATTGTTCCTAAAGGCCTTTTTTGGTGTAGTGGTTCCAGTCACAGGGCTGGCCGATGGTAGCTACACTTGCGTATACAACTATCATAGCCATGTAGAATACTCTGTATCTATCTATCAATTATGAGCTTTCGTCTTTCTAATCAGTGAAAGACAAAAACAATAAAGAGTTCAAGAGAGATGTCACTGAATACAATTACGTAATTCAAAGGCGAATGTATAATTCAAGAGAAATTGTCAAAGCAGTCGTGGATGAAATCCTAGAGACATCTACATCTCAATCCACGTAGGGTATTTAGATGAAGAGCGAACCAAATGCATCATGGTTGATCAGAACATAATACACTAATTCTGATTAGGCAATATGTTAATAGGCGTCCCCAATAAACATATGTCTTGAATCAAGCTCGATAAAAGAGTAGGCTTGTAAAACTAGGCTGTAATAGCAGCATTGGTCAATATAGTCAAAATACAAGTATGCAAGATTTTGAAAGGCGGCACAATTAGTTCGAGTTTTGTGAGAATCAAAACCTTACCTGGTGCTATTGCTTATATAGTCGTTCTACTATCTTCTATCCATAAGGCCTTGGCCGACTAATGGGTTATGGACCTCTAAATTATATATCTAGATAAACCTATTAGTGTCAGTCAATCACCTCGTTAATAGATCACAAGGACCACGGAATGCTAGGTTGGGAGAAATGCTACCGAACTTGCAGAACTTTTACTAGTATTGGCTTTGGATCTTATGGGACATTCAGGGTATTTTTCTATCTTCTATAGTATCCTAAACTTGTAATCACATATGAAGTCATTTTACCGAGAATTATGCCTCGCCTGTCGACTCTGGCTGTGGCAAACCCTTGGTTCCGTGATTCAATTGTGATAGGCTATCAGATACTCTACCTTATATTGACACAAGGTTTAAAGAGGTCAACGAAGATATAGTTTTAGCAATATTCCATAAACTAAAATTCTTCGAAATAATTTCAACTCTATGGGTCGTGTCTCGCCAGTGCGCTGCTGGCTGGCCATCGCAGTCGTTAAAATTACTCCAACTATATTCCTAAGAACTTCAAGGAACTGCTAAAGATTCAAACTAATTGACTATGATAGAAAGTGTAAACATCTACCTATAAGTCTCAATCCTTAAAATAAAAGGTTGATCGGGGAGGAAATAACTGAAGATAAGAGAAGTAAAAACATCCTAATCTTTATTTCATATGCATTTCAAATGGCTGAGGGAAGACTTTGAATCAAATCTAACTCGAGATTCGTATATGAATAGCAGAATCAGAAATTATAAACCAGTTCCTTACAGCGAAATAAAATTTAAAATAGGCAATTCTAACTCATGATATGATGTTTATATCTAATAGAGCAAAAAAAAATTGAACAGGTTATCAAGATTATAGCCTTAATTCTAGGAAAGCCTAACTAACCAAGTGAGTAGAATACCAACGTTGGATCATATCGTCATATCAAAAGTAATAGTGTATCTATAGAGATCTGGCAAGCTATCTAAACTTAATAATTCCTTATTTAAAGTGCATGGCCTATCCGACAACCTTAACTACCCAACGGTCAATTGAACATGGGACTCCTAGTCCTAATCATTCTCTTAAAATTGATTTACTCCTAAATGTGAATGAGCATTTTCTAGTCGCAGGCTCGCAGTAGTACGACTAATGTGGTACTATCACGAGTTCGCACAATTTACGAAAATAGACCTACATGGGCCACCACAAAAACTTGTCACGATCCGCACCCGCTTTTCGGATACGAGACGTGTCCAAGCCAGCCAATGCCGCAGAGTCGGCGGTAGAACGCTGTCAAGCCCGCAATAAATAAATGCTCAAAATAAACTTTATTGCTCATTCATATTTCTAAATTTATTACAATATTTTCAATATTTAAAATTAAAGAAAATACAAAGTTCTCACGATTAATGAAATGATACAACTGCTATCTATTTCTAGGTTTCAGTCTGCAAGTACACCCGTATCTTCCAAAGCTAAGTGAAGCCATAGCTAACCTGAAAAATGTTGGCTTCTAGTCAGGAATGGAACGAGTACAATCTCACAACAGAATCAATAAATGATGAAATCCATAAATCTGTAATAATACTGAGAACTATGATAAGGAATAAACAGGAAATCATGGTAGGAAATCATACGAGTAAAAGCAGAGAGACATGGTACACAAGGCAAGCAACGACAAGAACTGTAATGCAGCAAGACTATATCTAACAAGTGATTTAAAATACACATTCGACATGTAAACGGCTAAAGGGTAAATCCGGCACCCCGCACGTGAGTTGTGCGACTGCTATCAAGCAAGAATAGATATTTTGGGGATATTTCTGGGTATGTTTACATGTCTACTAATGTACTTCCCCGCCCGGCTAGTACCCATGGATTCAGAAATATCACGAACACGAAAATATATTGGTCACAAACAACATACAAAAATCCATAACTACTATCTCGTGTGACAAGCGTGTCAAGAATCAACATGATATCAATATAAAACAATATTAAATACAAGAAGTATAGAGATAATCAAATACGAAAACTATCAGAGATGTACTCGCTTGAGGTCCTGTGTTGATGAAACCGATAATACTATACCACTCAAAGAGCCACAATCAATCAACACATGCAGAAGTCTCTAGATACTGAAATAAATATTACCAACATTTTTAGAATAGTCAAATTAGTTAGGATTGCCTGTCCTTAAGTCCAATTCTGGACACAGGGGCAAAACGATAATTTCGGGTCAAAACGGTGTCCATCGTTGGACCCGCTTTGCACCGAAAAGTGTGCCAAAGTCTATGATCTCTAAAGTTGTCAAACTATATGTCTATGGATTCATTTTGATGATACGAACCCAAAGGTATATCCAAATTTGGATTCTGGCAGGCCGTGTACAAAATCACCGGTTTGAATCGGACCGTAGGGCACGCAAAACGGCGATCCGATCAACTATCTCAGAATTGGACCAAAATTGGTATATAGGACCAAAAAAATGATTCCTGTTGGCACAAGTTTCGTCTCGATCTGACGAACGTGCACAAAGTAATTGAAAATTTTGCACAGAGGTCGATACGGTAAATTTTGACGGATACGCATTAAATTCATCGTACACACGTAACCAATTTGAATTCCGTCAAAGCCCACACGTCCACGAAGCCATTACGCACCTTTCGATGCTTTTGGTTCACGACCACATCGCCCGGATTGGCGGGACGCACGTTGGATCGGAAGAATTTCTAGTTTTTAAAACAGGTTTTTCATGAACTTTACAATCAAAATTCTTTCTTATAACAAACAATAAATTAAACTACTAGAAGGATATTAGAGCCCTACATGTGGTCTGTAGTTGTATTCAAGCACAATTTCTATACTGGTACTAGATTGATCGGAATCGATCATCAAAAGTGGGTATATGGACTGCTATATACCCTGTTTTCGAACAGGTTTTTATCGAACTTTGGTTCGATTTTCTGGACGATATAGTTTACCTAAAATCAAACTAATTGATGGATATCGAAGGCGTATATATCGGGATCATACCTGAAGAATTTTCTCGAAAAATGATCGAGCAAGGAGGATGAATTTCTACCGCGAAGTTGAGGGTCGCCACTGCCGTTCCTCTGTCCAAGCGCTGTTGCATCCGCGCGGCCTCGGTCGCGCACGGCGGTGGTCGGCCGTGCCACGCCGGCGGCATGGTGGCGTGCAGGGTCGGGACGATCCTGGTGCGTGTGTTCGACTTAGGGTTAGAGCTTTTCCTTCGTTCTCTCCCTCTATCTCTCGTATATATATATATATATATATATATATATATATATATATATATATATATATATATATATATATATATATATATATATATATATATATATATATATATATATATATATATATATATATATATGCTCGCGTATACAGCCGGGTCGGTCGGGGTTAGCCGAGCGCTATGGGGGTTTATCTGCTTGGGATGGGTTGGAGTATGCCTGGGCTCGACCTGGGCTGGGTTCTCTGCTATTTGATTGGGCTGGGATTTTCTTATTATATTTTACTCTTTTTTGTTTATTATTATTATATCTATATATATGTGTATAAATACACACACACGTATATATATATATATATATATATATATATATATATATATATATATATATATATATATACGTACGCACATACGTATTTTTTTATATATACACACCCATATATATATGCAGAATTTATATATGCATACACCTACATTTATATATATACACGTACACACATATCTTTATATATATTTATGTATACACAAACAGGTACACCTACATATATATTTATATATATATATATCACAAATACACCTATATATATACACTTTTTTTTTACACCTATATATACACTTATATATACTTACACATGTGCATATATATATATATATATATATATATATATATATATATATATATATATATATATATATATATATATATATATAAGTGTATATATATAGGTGTATTTGTGAATGTATATATAATATATATATGTAGGTGTACTTGTGTTTGTATACATAAATATATATAAAGATATGTGTGTACGTGTATATATATAAATAAATATATATAAATGTAGGTGTATGTATATATAAATTCTAAATATATATATGGGTGTGTATGTATATAAAAATACGTATGTGTGTGTATATATATATATATATATATATATATATATATATATATATATATATATATATATATATATATACACATACGTATTTTTATATACATATATATATATATTTTTATAAATGTAGGTGTATGTATATATAAATTCTAAATATATATATGGGTATGTATATAAAAATACGTATGTGTATATATATATATATATATATATATATATATATATATATATATATATATATATATATATATAAGTATTCCAATAAATTTCTAAATACCATTTTTCTAGTGTAGGACCTATTTATATACGATATCATTGAATATCAACTAATAATGATATTTATAATATTATTTGAGAATACTTAGAAAATGCCCATTAGATCATTAAAACGGAATACAACACCATCCTACCAAAATACATCAACATGAATGTCATTGGACGTCCCGTATGACTACATGGGCTTGGGCTTAGTACGTGTCCAGTCCGGGATGGTTTGGTACAACCGGGTCTCCTAAACATCAAATAATATTAATAATGAATAATTAAACTATTTATACTGGTTATGTCACAACTAAGTCTGGTTTTCCTAGTTAGTACATCACTATGGCTCGGCCTTCCCTACCAGGGCTAATACACTAGTCAAAGCACGCAACTGCACTATCCGTACCGTGATTTCTAGTCGTCTTGTACCCCAATTCCTAACCACGACTAAAATCATCTACCGTAATAATTAACTAATTAAGTATTTATAAAATCTAAGAATCACCATTTTAAATAAAATAAATAATAAAATATATTTAAAATTTCTGGAAAGGGGAGCTACACTTTGACTAGATGTTGACCAATAGTCCTTGTTGACTAGAGTTGACCAAACCCTAGATAATTGACCAAATTAGCCTTAAATGTTGACTTGGTTGACTGAAGGTTGACCAAAGGTTGACTTTGACCTAGAATGACCTAGAATCATATAGAATGCATTGTAAACTTCAATTATAACCTATTGGATACATCATAACTTGTGTTGCTCTAAATAGGACTCAGATACCTCGATCCGGACATTTTATTCTCACAGACATGATCTCAGGCGAGTACATTCTCTGATCGTTTCATACTTGTTAGGATCTATATTCTTGCTTTAGACTACTTTACTTGATGCTGACACTTGTTATCACGGATTGGTACTATATGGATCTTTTCATGCGATGTTATCCCTTAGCGGATACATCGGGTATTTCGTATTCGTGTACTTTGTCATGGGCATTGTGTACTCCTTGTATTCATGTTATTCGTGTAAAAATTGTGTGAAATCGTGTACTCTCATGTGCTCACATGATCTTCGTGTACAATAACATAACTTGACTGGATCCTTGTATATTGATCGAGGATGGAGGAGTAGAAGTGGTTATGTGATTACTCTATTAGTTTACTCGTGTATAACCTCTGTAGATTACTCGTGTATAATATCGTGCCGCTTATATAACCATCTTGTGCTCTGAATCACTAGTCACTTACAGTTCTTACTTATCATACATATATTTTCCGTTTACCATATCTCTCTTATCTTTCATGTACATTCTTACAGTTCATGTATCTTACTCTATGTTTGCTTTACATTTTCTACCATGATATGAACTGCATGAGAGATTTTGTGCTCGTTCCTGTCCTTGCTGGACTTGTTGAAAATATTATCGTACCTATTATAGAGCAGCCTTAGATGACACTTGCGAGCTGGACTCCCAGGAGGACCTAGCTCTAGCTGAGGATATCACTTCTACTGCTTAGACTAGTTAGCTAGACTGTCTATCTTATTTGGTTGTCTTGTCTTTGTATTGACATTCTGAGTTTTATTATATTTCTGGATGTTGAGATGTTGTGTTATTTAGACACTTAGACTTATTTTCTTCTGTTTGTATGTTCTCTATTTGAGATTTTATATCTATCATATCGTGCTACTTCTATCTTAGAATTGTGATTAAGATGTACCTTCTGTATTGTCCTCCGATTGGATAGTATATCTTGTGCAGTTACATTTATACTGTGTTAGATGTATGTGACCTAGGACAGCATTGTGCCGTAGACACTGCAACATAGGCTGGACGTACCCACTTCTCGTGCCCCTATACCGGGTGCGGGTCGTGACACTTGGTTTTGATAGAGAGGCTGGTGGATGATGGCTGTCGCAGTTTGTTTGGGGACAAAGATTGGATGCTTAACCCAACAGCTGGCCCGAGGAGATATATATTGTGGCATATACATGCTTAAACTACTGAGGTATATTTGGAGGCCACATTCATCGGATGGATGGTTGAGGGATATTCAACAGGAGTTTGTGGATCATAATAAACTTGTCTTGGGAGGTCTTCGAGATAATTTGAGGATACTGAGGATTCAGTTCATCGAGACAAAGCGACGAATGGTGATGAGTTGAAGATTGAGGATCGATTTTTCAGTCCCATGTGTAACACCCTTGAATTTTTGGAATTATATTTTTATTATTTATTTGACTTAAATAGGGTTTTATGGAATATTTAAATAGTTATTATTATAGGAGGCCTTAGTCATGGTTAAGTTTTGGAGTACAACATGACTAGAAATTGTGGCACAGATAGCTAGTATTATAGCCATGGTAGGGAAGGCCGAGCCACAAGTGTGTCCCAACTAGGAAAGCCAGTCAAAGTTGCGACTTAACCCCTATAGACGATTTAATTATTTATTATTAAAATTATTGACTTTTAGGAGACCCAGTTGTACCAATTTAGTCCGGACTTGACCTGGACCCAACCTAAGCCCATGTAGGCAATTAGTGCATCCAAAGACGCCATGTAGGCATATTTTAGTGTGTACAAATTTTTATATTTATTTTTAGGAATTGACAAATATTTTCTAAATATTTTTATACGTATAATATAGGTATTTTTAATATTAAATGGTGTTGTAGAATATTTGTACTATTTTCTGGAGCCAAATAAAAAGTGTGTATGTTATGCTCACCAAAAACTACTATATCTACTATTGGTTTATTTTTAGTTGTTATTAGGATTATTATTATTATTTTTAATGTTGTTGTTGTTATTAAATAAAATCATTTATTATTATTGGTTATATTTTATTTCATTGTCAAATAAATTTATATATATATATATATGTACATATGTCTACAATTAGATCCTACACTAGAAAAAGATAAAATGGAGATTTTATTTAGATTTTATGGAGATTATTATATAGAGAGAGATATTGTCACGACCCGTACCCGCTTTTCGGAGACGAGACGTGTCCAAGCCAGCCTACGCCGCAGAGTAGGCGGTAGAACGCTGTCACGACCAAGATGCTCAAATCACAAAAATATACATTTATTGCTCGTTCACATTTCTAAATTGATTACAATATTTATATTTAAAGGAAATACAAGATTCTTACAATTAAAGGAAATAATACCATTTCTATCTAATTTCTAGGTTTTGGTCTGCAAGTACACCTGTATCTCCCAATGCTAAGTGAAGCTACAGCTAACCTAAAAAATATTGATTTCCAGTCAGGAATGGAACAAGCACACAAACCGACGGCAATGCGAAAACATAATAGAATTCACAAGTCATGAAAATAACACATGTGAAATGAAACTAGAAAGTAACTGATATCATGGCATGTCCAGAAAGAAAGTAGATAACACTACCACATGATGTATCCACTAAACGAGCATGTAAATAGGGTGAAATGGCAATCAAGGAAAACAAATAAAAGACCACTATCTATGTGTTTTGAAATATCAGTTTCGACATGTGAACGGCTAGGGGGTAAATCCGGCACCCCATACGTGAATTGTGCGACTGCTATCAGACAAGAATAGACGTTTTAGGATATTTTTGGGTAGTCCACATGTCTACTAAGATATTTTTTCCGCCCAACTAGTACTCATGGAATCAAGTCGCAAGCAAGGTAATCATGTAAATGACAGTCAAGAGGTACAACAAATCCATGATACTCATCTCCGTGTGACGAGAGTGTCAACAAGCAGCAAGACATATGTATAAACATGAAAAGTAAAGACTACTATGAATCAAAAAGAAATCATAAAGTGTACTTGCCTGAGGTCCTTTGCTGGTGAAACCGACAATTCCATTAAGTTCAGACTATTCCGATTAGCCTAGGGTCGATATGAATTAGTCAGAATCACGAGAAGTAGGAGCGTATGACTAGTCACGAGCAAAATTGATTTATAATCTAAAAGAAAATCATAAAGTATATATAACTAATTTTAGAAGTTATTTATAATAATGAAAAACAATATTTTATTGGTAAAATAGTTATTAAATAAATAATTTTAGATCAAGAAAATTGTTTAGAAAAATAATTATTGTTTATAAAATATATCTATTTTATTTAGAAACTATTTGTAGACTACTTAGAAATATATTTAGAGCATACTAGGTATTAACCTCTTCAAGAAAAATATTGGTTTTATAATTCTTCATATACACCTATAGAGTAGTAATCTCTATCAAACAAAACCCAAAAGTAACAAAGTCCATACTAAAATTTACTTATCTAAAACTTATTTATGAACTATATTTAAATATTCTCTATATAAAAGTATTTACATCTTATATGCCAAATTCTATATTCCACTATAATTCCAGAATAATGATTTTATAAAAAAATGTTTAAATAACATGGTGCTAATAATATCAAATATAAGGGTACAGTCCATACATAATATACCATACTAATATACCCATTATTTATACTGATTTTTGTACCTTATCTTAATTTACTAATAAAATAAGACTAAAACACATTCTCCCCCTTTTTATTCATTTTTATAAAATAAAAATAAAATAAATAACATAGACAATGTCTCCTCTCTGTTCCTGAGAGTCAGCAGCATATTAGTACAAAACCAAAAGGACTCTAACACAGAGTCACGAGAGGGGAAATTAACTTAGAGAGAAATAAGAGTCAGAAGGAAGGGGAGCTTTCTTCATAAGGAGAAGCGGGAACGACTCACCAGGATGTCGACAGCGCTTGATGCTGCGGTGGAGGCCAGCGCAGCCCGCGGAGGACCCGACGAAGCTGGCACCGGGACAAGGTCGAGACCGGCGGTGAGGTCGCCTGTAATGCCGACGGCAGGGAGCATGGCGGGACTCGTACGCGATGGGAGCTACGGCAGAGGAGCCGTCATGGCGGTGCTTGTTTACGGCGGTCAAACTAGCCTGGGTGCTGGGCGTACGCTCTCACGGGGCTTCTCCAGCGCTCGACACTGTTAAGGCAGGATCAGCTGAGAGGGCTTAACAAGACGAGGACGTCGCAGGGTCAAGGCGCATGGAGGGAGCATTCGACGCGAGGACGCGGGTGGTACGTCGCACCAGCGAGGCATGGTCGACAGCAGCGGTGATGATATCGGAGAAGACAGGTTCATTGGGGCATGTTGGTTGACTGGTCGGAGGAAATCTCGGTGGTATATGGGTTTGCTTAAGAAGCTTGGCTGTCTGAGCAGAGCATGGCGCGGGGTTTATCGCTCACCAGCACGAGACAGGCGGCTCAAAGCGGAGGTTGCTCGAGGTGCTCTGGGAACACGCACGCCGGCCCGGGGCATTCTCAGCGGTGGCGGCAGACCACGGTGCTGACGGCGCGGTTATGCGTACTCCGACAGCCTTGGGCACGGGCGGCAGAAACTCGGTTCTATTCCGATGGATTTTGCTGTAGGGCACTGTGTGATGATGATGTTGGGTGTCGGCGACAGGGATTAGCGAGGTGTGGCCGCGGTGCTCAATGGCGGCGATGGTGGTTTATTGGTGGCGTAAGGTGGACGATGGGGGTTCGATGCAATGGAATGAGGGTGTTCTGGTGGCATATTTGTATACCACATGCGGGGGAACATAGGGATAAGGGTTGGGTAGATAAGTCCTATCCATATTAGATCTTAAGAGAATAATGTGTACATGATTATCTAAAAATAACTAGCACACCAGTTTAAAATACAATTGTTCCAACGAAAGAATTTTTAAGATCACACTAAATCACAAGTTTTAGTGCTATCAAATAAATCAAAAAAAGAAAAGAATTGATTAACTCATAACCCATGAATAGATAATAATACTTTATTTAACATCCAAAATTTCAAATAGATTCATATGATTATAAATTAATATTTAGATCACGTATTCTCAAATCAAATCAAAAATCGGTTTTCACCAAATATTTTTAATTCGTGTTTTTATCAATCCAGGTATTCTATAAAATATTTATAATTTGTTTTTAAATCAATTAGAAATTACTATTTAATAAATTCCAAGGTAGTAACCAAACCTCTTTTATGATTCTAACAATATCATTAATATATATATATATATATATATATATATATATATATATATATATATATATATATATATATATATATATATATATATTAAAAAAATATATATATATATATTATATATATATATATATATATATATATATATTATATATATATATATATATATATATATATATATATATATATATAAAACTAAATATTAGGCGTTGAAAAGAAAGTACCATTAGCTAGGAAATATACCTCTACATGGTCATCTTGTACTCCAATCCTAACCATGACTTAGGGCCTTCAATAATAATCAATAAATTAAATATTAAAAATCCCAATTCAAATAAAATAAAATAAAAATATATTAGAATTTCTGGAAGGGGGATTACAAATATATGTGCATATATAGATATATATAGATATAATATATATATATATATATATATATATATATATATATATATATATATATATATATATATATATATATATATATATATATATGTATGTATAGAGTCATATATAGATAAAGAAAAAAAAATACTAATATTGTTCCCTTACGGGAACAATATGAATATTAGACCCCCCCTCGGTATTCACGTATATAACCGAGAGAAAGCGAGAGAGGGATACCTCTGAAAACCCAAAACCCTAACTCTAAACCCTAGCACTCGATCTTGCCCATCACCCCTCCGTCGCTGCGTGCCGTCTACGACGCTGGACGACCGCTGGGAAGCACGCTAGAGTCGCCTGAATCTCTCCCCGAGCACAGGGAAGAAGCAGCAGCAATCAGCCAGGTCCCTCTTTCGAGGTTACTTTTCTTCGTATATATTCGATCAAATTTGATTCCGTAAAATCCTACGGAGATCCGATATAACCCTCTTGGGATCACAGTAAATAAATTTCATGATAGACCACCCCGTCCAGACTATCGAGCAAAGTCGAGAAAAAAGTAGTTCCTGACAGTTCGACAAACTGTTGCAGGACACAGTTTTAGAAGGCCAATTAATGACAATCCCTAGAGGTTTTTTGAAATCTACCTAAACAATATTGCAGACAACATATAGGACTGTAAAACCTATTTTATGGTTTCTGTTTTCATCCAGTAAACACAAAGTTATTTGTTCACAAAAATTAGGAAAAACTATATAAATTTGTTTTTGAAAATTAGAATTTGTCCCGATATGGGGTATATCCCATCAAATCGAGCAATTTGGTCACAATCTGTAAGCATCCAAAGACGCGTATGGATGCTGCAGACATGTGAGCTTTGGTGGAACTTGAATTGGTTGCGTGTGCACGACGAATTCGAGACGTATCCGTCGAAGAACGTCGTATCGGACCCTTTGCAAAAATCCTAATTATTTTGTGCACGTTCGTCACCTCAGGACGAAACTTGCGCCACTGGACTTGTATCATTGTTCTTGTCCTATGAGCCAAGTTTGGTCCGATGCTGAGAAGGTCGACCGGAACACTATTTTGGCGGGCCTAAGACCCGACTCAACGGGCGAATTTGTGTATGGCTCTTCGGAATTCAAATTGGACATACCATTGAGTTCGTATCGAAAAACTAGACTCATAGATATACACTTTGTTGATTTTAAAGACCACAGGCTCTGACACATTTTCGGTACAAAGTGGGTCCAACGACGGATACTATTTTAACCCAAAATTACAGTTTTGCCCCTGTGTGTAGAATTGGACTTATGGGTAGTCAAACTTAGACATTTTTCTTATGTCAAACACGTTGGTGATGTTTGTTTCAGCATCCAGAGTCATTTGCAGGAGTTGGACTTTTGTGCCTCATTGATTAATTACACATTGTCAGTTCTACGAGCTACACCAGGTAAGTACACCTTGCCAAACTTTACAGTATTTACATGCATTTCTTATATTATTGTACTTTTCTATCTGAGTTGATAACATACTTCCTCTGATTCATGATACTGTTACTTTCTCATTATCACTGTCATTTTCTCGATTTATGTCACGACCCGCTCCCGAATAATCGGACACGCCCAGCCTTCATCGTTAGACACGATGAAGTAAGCTGTACCAATCTCTAGGAAAAAGTACAAGTCTAGATAATATTGAATATAAACCACATCATCTAATATCGAATCCCAGAATCAAAATACAAGTCTAAGAGTTATTACAATTTCTAGCAAATGAAATATAAACTGATGTCTCTAATACAAAGTCCAAATAAAACTAAAAAGGTAAATACTAGGCCTCCTCAGCCTCTATGTCCATAGCAACTCCAGCTGGCTCTACTGTGTCTATAGGCTTACGACCATAGTATGTGTCACACGAAACCTCCATCTCACCTGCAACATATCCTAGTCAGGAGCGGAGCAAAGTACAGTTCTATATAATGAATAAGAACATCATGATATGGAAATGAGTATAGGAGAACACGAAATATGAAATACAGGAAATAAACATGAAAGTACAAGAATGTAAAGTACAAGAAATAAAGTACATGAATGTAACCATGAACCTGAAGTACAAGACATGACATGTGCTCAATGTTTGAAATACAAATAGCCTATATGACCGGCTGGGGTGAGTACA
This sequence comes from Iris pallida, assembly GCA_029216955.1. Classification (NCBI taxonomy): domain Eukaryota; kingdom Viridiplantae; phylum Streptophyta; class Magnoliopsida; order Asparagales; family Iridaceae; genus Iris; species Iris pallida. The sequence goes on along the minus strand of JANAVB010025398.1, from coordinate 1,238,809 downwards.
GGAATATGTACAAGAGTACATGAATATCGGTACGGCTTAGGCCCCGCATGCAAAATACGAGGCCTAAGCTATCTACATGAATATAGTAATCGGGGTTTGGTCACATAGCTAGTGTATTTCCCCTTCCGATACGAGTAAGTACAAGAACATGAAAGTACAAGGGTACAAGATATCATGTCATGACATGTCACAAGAAAAGTAAAAGATATGTAAATGCACAAAAAACATATAAAAGTACTTGCCTTGCTCCGGGAAAGTACAGGTAATCAATAGAGCTGGATGTCCTCCTGAATTTTAGGTACAAGCTGGTTATAATCTAAACAAGTGCAAACTAGTTATCTTGTAACTTCCTTATCCTTTGTCTAAAGACAAAGTAAAGCTAAAGATCTAGGTCCATAACTTTTACTTAAAAAAATAAATACATCAAATTCTTGTAACTGACATAAAACAGTCTACTTATAATTGACATATGAGATTTTACCTATTCAGTTATACAGGCAATCATCACATCATATATTTCTAAGATGACAATTATTTACCCAAGGTCACTTGAAAACATATAATTGAAATGCACTCTTAGAAAGGTCACTTACCAATGCTAGTACCCCTATTCAGTTCTCAACTTCTTCCTAGGATACTCGAATTTCACAAAATTTCTATCCCTTAGGAATTTCCTGCTACAGATAATAAGGCACCAATTAAAGAGTGTTTGCAATTATCCTACTCAGGAACTTGCAGTCAGTGACAGTACATTCTACAATTCAGGTTGTAATAGCTCCCAGCCATGCACCCTTAACTAAAGTTCCTGGTAGATGATCCAGCTACAAAATCTACATAAATGCTTACACACAATGTCAGGTATAAACCTGAAAACTGTATCTAAGGCTGATGTTATTCCCGAGATTAGAGTTTGAACCCCCAGTTCTCTAAATTCCATTGTCTTAGCCACAAAGGACCAATCATATATCCAGTTCTTACCATTTCTACTCAACAAGACATTATAACCAAAATCTGGACAACAACTATTCAGCTGAAAGCAAAGTTCAATAAGAAAAGTTAGGAATAACTACAGATACTCATGTGGGAACTTCAGAGGTTCGGTTAACTAATATTAGTCAAGTATCACAACACTAATACTGCCAAATCTCATAATACTCAAGGTCAAGTCCAATAAAACCCATAAAATCTGATCTCTCCTATCCATTTGAACCCATATATTTGTTAATTAGATAAATACCAAGACCTAACTATGACAAATCCTGAGGGTAGCAGCTATTATCCTGAACCTGCTATGATTGTTAAATATAAGCTGGAGTTTGAATCTCTTACTGCAAATACACCCTCTAAGTCCACAATTAGACCCAAGCCACAACTGAACTTCAAAATTCATACTGAAATCTCAAAATCAGCATCATAAATAGTTAACCTGCAGTTAACATAGAGTATCCCACCTCTCTAATAGGTATCAAGTCCCACGTGAACCAATTTGATTATCCCTATTCAAAAGTGAAACTAAACTATTATCATTGAATCAGAAAGAATTTCCCTGCGACAGTATCAACTCCAATTGATACTCTCTCTCAATCAAAACGAATACAAAATCCAAGGTATGCAACTAAAATCTGATTACAAACTCCATCAATAATTGTTGCATCTAACAATTATGCATCAAAGACCTCACATAGGAAAATTAGATTTTACCTGTGGTGTCAAGCTGGCTGTTCGATCGTCACGAGCAATCCACTCTCAATTTGCTATCCCCAGTAATTGGAATCTATCCAAGAGATTCAGAAATGGATGAATTAAACATGTGATTTCAAGATCTGGGAAATTAAGAGCCGATCCTTGATCTGAAGAAAAAATGAGGATCACTTACCAATCGATCAAATCGAGGAGTTAGAATCGATTCACAGGGTCGATCTCAAATCGAAATCCTTCTTGATGACCTTCAATCTTATTATTACGAGATGGAGATCAGATTTAAGAAACGAATTAAATATCAGGACTACTCAGTCAGAAACAACTCTCACCCTTCACTAGATGTTCGAAGCGATCAACCATCAAACAGGTCAAAAGCTCAAGAAATTCAAGATGAACTCCACCGTTCTCGATCTACAATCCACACAGACCAATTCAAAAACAAAAGGAAAGACAAGCTCGATTGAAATCGAAGGTGCAACACTCACCAGATCTCGAATTGAGTTGTGATGATTCGCCAGGGAGAGTCGATCCGCTTGTGCAGCTACTAGAAGGAAAATACGTCGACGCCGTGGTCAAATTGCTATACTATGTTTCTCTTCGTCAGGTTGCCGCATTCTTCTATGGCCGATCTCGAACAGAGGTGGTGGAGAAATTTGAAGAAGAATAGAGTTGTAAGGAATAGAAATCAATTGATGGTGAAAAGGAAAGGGGAAGAAGAAGGTGTGCATATATAGGCTGTTAGGAGCGTGAGAATTAGGCTAACATTTGGCGGGAAAAATCAAATGTTCTTTTCTGACAATTCGGTTAGAGAAGGAGAAAGAAAGTTGTTGGAGAATTTGCTTGAATCTCCAAAACGAAGCTACAGTAACCTATTTGATGGAGGAGTTAAAAGCTGTAGCCAAAAGAAAGCCCAAGTTCTTGATTGGCCCAAAATGAAAGTTTAAAAGAAAAGGAAAAATATGAATTTAACTTGGGTTGTCAGAACCAAGAAGTGGGCCAGGAAAGTCTAGCAACAGTCAAGCCCAAAATAATAGGTTAAACAAAATAAATAACCATGCCACATAATAACTATAAATTTAATTGATTTGCATAAACTACTGTTTTGAGAAGGTGGGGTTACAGTTTACGTACACGTGAGTTATTATCTTTATTCTAGTTATCACTTTTTTTTTGTATAGATCTGGATATTGTTGTGTTGTCATGTACTCTGTTTACTTGATATGCCTTGACCCGTACTTGAGTTGGACATGACTAGATAGACTTGACTTCCTGGTACCTTAGGCAAGAGTGTTTTATTAGCTGTGGCTATACCTATATTGTTAGTGCCTCACCGGGCTGCATGCGGCAGAGATAGGGCTATTAGTGCCTCATCGGGCTGCAGTTATTATCATATATACCTATAGCCATGATTAATATTATATTCTCATGGCATGTCACCATCTCTAGAGTTCTCCTATGTGTTACTCTTTCTTGTACTTGTTATTTCAGTCTTTCCTTGTATGTTATTTACTGTACAATAGGCATGTATATTATGTGTCTTGCTAGTCCCCTGAGGACCTAGTGATCTCTCCAGGTATTAGATGAAGGTATGATACACTGACGGATGATGGTTGCTACACCAAGACTTTAGGTATATTTAGTCGATGCTGTTATTTGCTCTTCCTTATTTTTATTTTGTCCTATATTTGACTCATGCTGTTGTAGCCTAGTCTTTTACAAGCTTCATTTTCTTCTAGCTTGTTCATGATAAATGTGTTATTGGGGATCCACTCTAATACATTTATCTATTCTAGAATCAGTGTGTTACGGTCTGATCAACCTTAATGCACTTGATTCGTCATTTTTTATTATCATATGGATTGAGATATATATTAGTTGATTTGATAGATTGATTTAGAAAACTAATACAGCTTATACGTACTCGAATTGGGCCTGATTTCTCTCGATACTTAGTTGGCATGTATACGATCTATTAGTCCTATATATTTTGGGACTATGACGTTACACCATGACAACTGGTAAGTCTCTAGGAGGACAACCCACGAATTCGATTTTGGTAACGGATGATTTGCCAATGCTTCATGAAGCCACATTTGTTTCAGCAGTTTGAAACCAAGGAGAAGATCAGGGTATGCATCAAACTCAATCCAAGACATGTGCATCGACATTCCCACAGTTGAAGAGGATCTGGGTTATCGACGGCGTATACAGTGCATGATATTCTGCTTGATGATGCATGTATACATGGAAGCTTTAATATCGAACACGAAGGTAGGCAGGTTTAGGAGTCTGAGTCTCGGAAGAACCGTAACGTCCGTATGGTTGGCCCAACAAAGGGTGAAGAAGCTCGTCGGAATGGTAGCACATTTCGATGGAAAGCAAAAGTCGAAGACTTTGGTCATGGCCGTGTTATTGATGTCAGTAGGATCCTAGTGGTGCAAGAGATGCTATGTATGGCAACTAGCATCAATGTGACGGTCGAGGAACTGGAGATGAAGGAAGATACAAAATAGCTCGGGGAATCGAAGATCAGTGTCATGGGAGAGCAAGAACTATATCGCAGGGCAACATGTATGGAGTCCAGTTGAAGAGCCATGGAGTCAACACCTTTTATCAAACTGGAGGGAAGATTGTTCGAGTCTAGTTTGGATTCGATAACAGCATATTTGTGGGGCCCAATTTTGTTTAAATATTTAATTTGATTTAATTTTGACATCCATAATTGTAAGCCCCCTAGATTTGTAGAATTATTTTTTCTTATTTTATTTAATATAGTTATTAATAGGTAATTTTTCCACTATTATTTTGATTATAATATATACTTTGTCGTAGCTTTGATTTTTGGAGCAAAAGAAATGTCAATATCTAGAAACGTCCTTTATGTATTTTGGTCTAGAAAAGTTTATCTTTATTTTGATATATCAAGTCCCACTCAAACATGTTCTCTTGTATCTATTTTTGTTGCACAACTTTCGTATCAATTTAGGCCATTTGACCATCTATCGTAAACTTTGACCCAACTTTCAATTTAATTTCGGGACTTGACATCGTTCCCACCCAATCGACCCAATATATGATTTTGATCTATTTTGAGCCTACTGCACACATGCCAATGGTGTCCCACTCAATTGAGTTCTTATGTGCTATTTATTTTCAAATGGAACACAATACCCATTTATTATATTTTCGGAGTTGAATTCTATTCGGTAAATTGTTTGGACTCAAACCTAGCCCAAACCACTTCGTGTAGCCTATCTAAGTTTGCCAAAATTTAGAGATATATTAATTATTTTTTTTGGATATTTAATAGTAGTCCACATGTATTCAATCCCTGCATCTTTGACCCAATATTCAACCTATCCAAATTTGGAAACCCATTGATACCTATTACCATATTAGTTGATTGGATGACCAAATCTCTACCAAATCAATCCAAACCAAAGCCAAAACAACCCTAGCAAAAAATCCCTCAAAACCTTATATTTTCCACCCTATTTCAGCCGTCACCTTCCTCCCCTCTCCAAAATCCGTGCACCAAACCCTCTTTGGCTGAGAGCTCCAAACCCATGGCCGATCACCTCCAAATCTTTCCCTATTGACTTTTTGACCTCCGTTTGTTGAGCCACCACCTCTACGATGACCCTTAGAGACCCCTATTCAACCCTATCAATTTTTGGAGGAGTTTCGTCCACTTATTTGGTCGTTTGTAGGCCGAACTCGAAGGTTATTTCCAACCGTAATACAAATTTCCAACCAAGGTTGGTCATCTTCTCCGATGGATTTCATCTACTTTATCCTATCTATTTCTCCTAAAACAAAAATTAATTGGTATCCCTATATGTGTAATTTGATGTCCAATTGCTAACTCATACGGTTTCACGGTTTGATCGTAGCGTCCGTTGAACTAAAATTGGTCTAGATTTAACAAATTTTGGTACGAGAAATTTCCTGACGACTTGCGAGAAATTTTGGTACGAGAAACTTTCTGTGACTATTTTGTACCCAACGGGATTACCGGTTTCACCAGCAAGTACCTCAGGCAAGATACCTTGCCATTTGCTGTTTATTTATTGTAGCTCATATTTTATGCATTTACTTATTATTTACTTTCTGCAAAATAAACTGTGATATATGGCATAATTTTGTAGAATCTTACTGTTCAGTTCAATTTCATGCTTTGTACTATTTTCTTACATATTGAACTTAGTTTAAGGGACCACCCTTTGTGTGTTGCAATCATAGGCCTTGATACATTTGTACCACGTTGTTGTGAGTCGCATACAGAACTCAGACATACGTGACTGGCTGGCCACCAGTACGTGTAAGCCATGCGATTGGATTAACCGCTAATAGTGTTTGCATGATTAGTTTGACTTAGCGATTAATAGAGGTTCTGTGTTGTGGATACGACATAGTAGGCATTGGGCGGGAAGGACAATTCTTTAGCGTATGGGCTACTATACACTTCCCTTTTGTGATTCGGATGCTCCGCTGTAGATACGGTGTGAGATAACCCATGATTATTGACGGCCACTGACGTTCTACGAAACGTTATGCTCTTATTGATTGGGCCTCTGGTGTCCCAAAGGGGGACCATGCCGATCCTATTTTAGCCAAGGTCCATGTGTTGGAGGTTGTTCTTAAAACTGTGTTCACTTAGATTGGTTAGGCACCCCTATCCGTTAGGTATGAGTACTCTTGGTTTGGGTACTTGTATCTGATCGTGTCTTGGAACAATAACTTGTCACGGACTAGTTTGCCACATCTTGTTTTTGTTTGGTTGTAGGTGTGGCTCACTGCTACAATGAGAAGGTATTAAATCTTGTTGTGGTCCGGATACCATAATGGATTCGTGACTTGTAAAGATACTTCATCGTAGGTTAGTGTTCCATCTCCTGTCCTTGTTTGGTTGGAGGGATGGTGCGCTAATTTAAGGGTGGAGTGTTGGACCATGTTATGATCTGATTGACTTATTATTGAGCAATATTTATTCAGTTTATATGGTATGATATTATGTATCTTGTTACGTCCCTCTGAGGACCTGGTTATCTCTCCAGGTGTGTGTTTTTATCTTCTACAGGTATTCTAGCCGAGATCGTGATCTTCTCCATCCCTTCGAAGATGATGTGTCTTGGGTCTTTCTTGCTAGCTTTGCTAAATTATTTCGTATGTCTTGTACTTTTTTTTAAATAGTTGGTAGTGGATTTGTCTCCGTCCAACATATTGTATAAAGACAAATCATGGTTATTACATGATATCTTTATTTCTTTTAATTTTTGGATGAGATTAGTAGTTTTGGTTTTACTGCATTTACAGCTTACATAGATTTATAATACGACTGGCATGTCTACGTTGCTAGTCCTACGTATTTTGGGACTGGGGCGTTACATATTTTTGTGGTGGCCCATGTAGGTCAAGATAAATTGTTTGGTTACTTTACCGTACTAAGCAAGCCTGCGTATAGGATTAGAGTCTAGGATCTCATCCACATACTTGACCTCTTTTCTCGATTCCGTCTTCGAACTCTTGCTTGCTCCTTGATTTGTATCTTGCTTGATTCCCTCTACTGTAAATTCTTATCCTTCTTTCGTGCTTGATAGTGGCTAGGAAGAAACCCATACTAGATAGATATGTTCCCTTGTTCCATCATACTACTTGTTAACTCTTGTAAGTTGGGTAGAATGCCTCACGATCTAACAATCCCTTGTCCTTGTGACCCATATTAATAAGTTTATATAGATTCTAGAATTTAGAGGACCCTAACCCATCTAGCCAACCAAGCCATAGACAAGGAGGCACTAGGACGACTGTATAGACCCAAACTTCGGGCGAGACTTAGATTTAAGGATCTTGGACTATTTGATTTCTTTCATCATTATTTTCCTACTTATATTTTGAATATCTTGACTAACGCTGCTAATATAGCCTAGTTTTGCAAGCTTATTCTTTATCGAGCTTGTTCATGACATATGTTTATTGGAAGAGCTCCCACTAACGTATTGTCTAATCAGAACTGGTGCATAATGGTCTGATCAACCAAGTGCATTTTGGTTCGCCTTTCTTACGATTACTCTATGTGGATTGAGATATAGTTAACAAATGTACTAGCCCTTTAGGATCTCATCCGCGTTTGCCTTGACAATCCCTTTTGAAACTATTCAATCGCCTTTGAAAACTGTAATTATATTTGATCATAGCTTCTTGAACCCTTTATTGCTTTTGTCTTTCATCTATTTTAGAAGGACGAAATCACACATACAGAGTATCCCCTTTAGTTGCCCTATCACCTATGGCCACGTGTAGTTAGCCATTACCAACCCGCGACTATATTCTCGTCTTAAACTATTCGTTCTTTCCTTCGACCCTATATCTTCTATCACGACTTCCTAATCACTTGGAAACCTAAGAATGATTAGAAACGTTTCCATAATCGTACCTCAACCTAGACGTCTATCATACAATTTACTCTCAATGAATAATATCTCTAAGTCTCTAATTATGTTATCTTAATCTACTCAATTCCTTATTAATCTTCAATTCGTGTTTTATCTTGATCTACTTAAACTCCTAATCTTTTCTTTCTTGCGTTAATTAACCATGTCCATGATTTATTAGCTAAATCACATTTTTCTAACTGCATGTTTTGATTAAACGTCGTTTCTTCGCCTCGACCAATCATTCGATCGTGTTTCCATATGGATAAACTTTTTTTAACTCCTCAACCCTGCCTACCTAATTATTTCTTAATTTCGAGGACAAAATTTTTGTAAGTTGGGATAGATGTAAACCCTCTAAAATTTACTATGATTTTTTAGTTTATTTTGATAATTATTTTATGTTAGTATTCGTACGTATAGAGCGAATCCGTATATACGACGTATTTAAAAAAAAATTTACAAAAGTTTTAATTACAAATATTTTTATAGAAAATAACTATTGTGGATCAATATCGTAGCAGGTAAATATTTTTATATGCCATAGATTCTTCAAACTTGATTTTATTTTACTACTACGTAAAAACTATTTTTACTTATTGTACAAGTATTTATGATAAGTTAGAAAATAATATTTTTGTAAATAATATGTTCTATTCGCATGCGAGGTACATGAAGTTAAATTCATGTATATTTTGATTTTTAAAAAACTAATTGTAATTTATTTTATTTGTTTACAAAGAGATCATTCAACTATTTAAGTATTTATTATCATGAATTTTGAAATTAATTATTATTGTATTTTTACTATTTATAAAAAGATAATTGAAAATTTGTTAGATTTAATTGTTTAATTGTCATGATAATTTAAAATGAAAAATTAATTTTTCTAATTTTGATTTAAATAGTTTAAAATAAACATAAAGAATATCTAGTTTTTTTATGGATTGGTTGAATTGGTTTTAAAAATGGTTAAATTAATTGTGAATTATCTAGCGGGATTTAAACAATCACAATCCTTATCTAACCAAGATTTTCACCCTATTTATATGTTAGCTTGCCATTATTTTCTTCACACAAATTTTTCTCCAAATTTTCTCCACCTACAAGTGTGTATGTGCATCGTGTCCGTGCACACCAAGCCATATCCATTCACTTCTTCTATTTTTTTTTTACCCAAATTGATAAATGTTCTCATTAAAGAAATTCTCTTTCCCTCCATCTATTTTCTCTTATCATAAATGCTTACTATCTTTTTACTGATCAACCAAGTCCGTCTATCCTAGTAGTCCTTAAATTTCAAGGACGAAATTTTTTCTAAGGTGGGTAGATTTGTAGCTCCTCTTCCCAAATTTTTTTAAAATTATTTCTATATATTTTAATTATTGTGTTTAAAATTAATTTTCGTCGAAATTTGGTAAAAGATATTTTGTGATTATTTTTGTTATCAACAACTAGTTTTAAATTAATGGTTTGAAATAATGTTTCTAAAAAAATGTTCTCGAATTTTGTTATTTGAAATGTAAAATATGTTGCTATTATTTTTGGTCCTCTAAAAATTGGTTTAAAAAAAATTAGAGATAAAAGATTTTTTGTCCATTTATTTTGAAATAAAGATTTGGATTTATAAAAGTAAGTCATATAATATTTGATGACATCGAGTATTATTTTGATATGATAATCAATCATTTGATTATATTTGAATTTATTTAAATTATCTTGGTGGTTATAAACTATAGTTTAAATTATGTTGATAATTTAAATAATGTTTAAAATACATACGATGACTAATTGTGGCATTATGATTTGTCTAATCTAGATTTGAAATATTATTTAATTTAAAGATTTATCTTTTATATGATTTAAATTGTTTTGATAAATATTAAATATTATTATAAAGTTATTATGTTGAGTTTGAATTGGATTTGGATTCATATGATTTGAATTATTTGATAATATAGAATAATACTTAAAATTATTATGGTAATCATTTAAAGGATTTCAATCAAATTGATTTGTTTTTAAATAATTTATTTGATTTAAATTTATGGAAAGATTTATCCATTAGAAATTCTTATCCTATTGTAATCATATCTAGCATTAATTAAATTGTTTGTTATTTAAACCAATCATATTCCTATCCAAATTAGTTGGTAATCCTAATCATCCATATTGATTTCATTCTAATCCTATCATAATTAGCTAATTGCTAGCAATTATATATATCTATCGAATCTATGAATAAAATTATCTTTCAAACCATCCTTGTCAAAATTTCTCTCTTTTTTTCGTCATAATTAAGCCCAAAATTCATCATAAATCTAGCCTCAATTTTTAAAGGTTGTAGCAACTTCGAATGACCATAACTCCGGACTCCATTTGACCTCCAGTTTTTTTTTGTTGGAATCGTATTGAGATATATTTTCTGAATATAAGTTTTATTTGCATAAATTCTGAACTTAATTTTTTAAAAAATTTGTAGAGTGCCAGTTGTCCGAAATTTGACACGTTTTAGTGTTTTCGAGATTCTGGGAGAACTAAGAATCAGAATCACGAATCGTTTGAAGTTTTAGAATGTTGACGGAAAAATACACATCATATTTTTTCCTAGAAATTTTCCAGAATATTTATATTTGGTTTTTATTTTAGAAGTTTGTCACATCATCTGAGTTCATCTTGTGTAGCCCTGTGACTATTTTGTACCCAACGGGATTATCGGTTTCAACAGCAAGGACCTCAGGCAAGATACCTTGCCATTATTGTAGCTCGTATTTTATGCATTTACTTATTATTTACTTTCTGCAAAATAAACTGTGATACATGGCATAATTTTATAGAATCTTACTGTTCAGTTCTATTTTCTACAGTCACGACCCGCTCCCGGATAACCGAGTATGAGTTCGTGTCCAAGCCCAGCTTACGTCACGGTATCGGCGGTAGAACACTGTCTAGTACACACAATAACATCCTCCGCAGATACAATAGAACACAAATTCAAATCGTACTCAGCAGTGACATAAACCAAGGAAACAAGAGTACGATAGATAATAAAATAATAATATCCAAATCCAATGACAAAGAGACTGAAATCCAGAACAATAAAATATCGTCCATCCAGGAACAAATCCGATCCATCTAAGAAAATAAACTAAGGCATGCATAAAGGTAAATCTAGATCCCTCCAGAGATCAAACCATGGCTCCTGAGTCTCGGTACCAACAACGTCAGCACTACCCACTGCTGGTCCATAACATGAAGTGCTAGCGATACTCGTCCTCACCTATAACAATGATCTAGTAGGGAAAGGAGCAGAGTACAACCATATTGCAATTAATGTTGTTAGTCCAAAATAAGTTAGAATAACGAGAAACGATGATGGCAAAGAGTATATAAAGAACTAGTACTAGCAAGATATAAACTAGCAAGATATGAACTAGCAGAATGTAACTAGTAAGGTATGAAGTAATAAGATAGGAACTAGCAAAATGTAAACTAGCAAGATGTGATCTGACAAGATATGATCTAATAAAATATGAACTGGCAAGATATGAACTAGCAAGATGTAAACTATAAAAGAATAATAGGAAAAACTATGTGCGTGTGAAATACCTTTTAATACGTGAACGACTGGGCTAATACGGCACATCATACGATAGCTATCCACAATAAAAGGGTACGGCTAACTCATACGTGGGTGTATGACTTAGCTATCCACAATAAAAAAATTTGGGTTTGTTCATGTACTTACTGAGTATTTCCCCTCCCGACTCTCTAACAATCAATAATGGTCAATGATACACTAAGAAGGATACGATAACTTTGGTGTCACAATCGTGTCTCAACGAAATATCAAGTAATGTCTCAATGGGATATCAAACAAGGAAACGATAGAGAAAATGTTATAATGAACTAAAACATAAATGCAATACTGTACTTGCCTGAATCCTTGCACAAACCATAGTCACAAGTAGATGATGAGGCGATTGCCAATCTAGAAGTTGTCAACCTATGACATACATCGTACCACGAACCATGCACGAAAACCACAAGCCAATTCTAAGGTTCTAATTCTAAAATCATAGAATAAGTGGCTAATTGGGTTACTAATCTATTAATAGTTAATTCTGAAATAAATCACTTAAAAATCTAATTTATCTTAGTAATAATCTGAATATAATCTAAACATGCAAGTTTGGCCATCAAAAGTCATGTTTTTAATTTTGGAAACCATGACACGCAAATCGAGGTACGCCATTGACTATCTAGTCAAATGTCGTGAACTCTAGATTTGAAAAGTGCAACTTGGTAGATTTTAGCGCCATGAGTGCGCTGGAATCGACCGTGTCGAAAAATAACGATTTGGTCCAAAGATATCGCCGTTATGGCTAATCGTGACCAAAACGGTGATCAACCGATCAATTCTGAGTTCAATAGAATAACTAAAATACTAGATGAACGAATTAATTTCTGGGAAAAATATATGTCGTAGAGATCTGTTTAGCTTTTCGAAACTTCAAACGGTTCGTGATTTTGATTTTTGGTTCTCCCAGAATCTCAAAAACATCTAAACGTGTCAAGTTTCGGACAACTGACACTCTACGAATTTTATAAAAATTAAGGTTCATAATTCATAAAAATAAATTATATATTCAGAAAGTATACCTCAATACACTTCCAATAAAAAATGGCGCACGAAAAGCACGTCGGAGTTGACGGCAATCGCTTCGGGAAGTCGGGATTCTCCAAGATCAAAAATTTTCAAAATCGGTTGAGAATAATTAGGGTTTTCTATTTTGCGATATATATATATATATATATATATATATATATATATATATATATATATATATATATATATATATATATTTAAAGCGCGGGCGACTCAGAGACCCGGGTCTGCATTGACCCGCAGGGCCGGGTCGCTGACGGACGGGCCCAGCGCCTGACTGTGCAGTGAATGGCCAGTGGGCCAGGCCTGTTAACTGGGCCAATGACTGGGTAATTATTTAGGAAAAAGGGTTTTATTAACCAGAAAGCAGTTTTTAAGCAGTTTTACTTACAGAAAATTATAATAATTACTAAAAATACTTAAAAAATTATGGAAAAATTCTAAAAAATATAAAATAACATAATGAACCCTATAAAAATATTTGGGGTCAATATTTGCTCATAGGCTTGCACAGTAAATTCTAGAAGTCTTAGAAAATAGGTTTTTTTTTCAATATTTAATTATCTAAAAATTCCAGAAAAATTGTAGAAAAATATAGAAAATATATTTAACCTAATAGATCCTAAAGAAAACTACTGGGTCTCAAAATAGTCACAAATGGCCTCAAAATAAATTATGAAAGTCATTCATAAATATAAATCTTCATAGAATAAATATTTAAAAATGTCTAAAAATTATAATAAAATATAATATAGCTATAGAATGCTTATATAACCTATCTAGAGGTCATGTGACCACAAGATGGTCCAAAATCACCTTTGGGCTTAGTCACAACTCCTATGATCATAGAAAATTAAATATAAACTAATCAATTAAAAATGAAAAAAAAATATCACTAAATTATAATCGGGGTGGCAGATGCCACATACTATCCCCCTTAAAAATATTTTTTTCCTCAAAAATCAATATGTCATACTAAGTAACTTCTACAAGCAAACTCTAAAAAATTTCTAGTCTATATCATGGAAAGGTTTAAAAATCTAAGATTATTAATCTAGCATTAACCAAACATGGATGCTAACTATAACTATGGAAAGCCTTTAAGGAAACCTATTTAACTACATATACCTTCAAGTCGAGTCACAGCTACAAATGCTTGATCTTGTCCTTGCTGTTGTCCTCCTGGCCCTCCATGAGCATGTGCTGGGTCTTGACAAGTAAATGCTGTTGGGCAAACTCTCACTTGGTGTGTAGTTAATCCACACGATAAGCATTGTCCTAATCTTTTACGACACCCATCAAAATGTTGGCCTGGTCTTCGACAATATGAGCATGTAATAATCGGCTGGATCTGATTTTGCTGTTGCAGGAAACGAGGCTACAGGTGGTAGTGCTGGGGTGAAGTCTTCTCCAAAATATTGGGACATTTTACCGATCCCAATTAGTTGTTACGTCCTCCATTTGCGTCTCTATCTCTCTTCTGCTTGCGCTTCAGCTCCTTCTCTACGTCCTGTACAACTTTCAAGATTCTTTCATATGCGGTGGCCTGGCTGGTGGCGATAGCTATGCGAATTTCATGTGAAAGCCCTTTTCTGAATTTTTTTGGCTTTGGCTGCAGGGATCAAGGCATCTGCGAAGCGACTGAGGCGGTAGAACTTTGCAGTGTACTCATCGATGGAGAGGTCGCCCTGCTCCAGGCTCTCGAACTCGTTCTCTAACTCCTCTTTGGCTGCGTTAGGGTAGAACTTCGTCTTGAACAGCTCCTTGAACTCTTCCCAAGTGACGTCTGGTACGGTGAATCGGGGATCATCTCTATTCCACGTGCGGACGATGTCGTAAAGCTGCATGCTAGCTGTCTCGACCTTCATATCTTCAAGAATTCGAGCCATCCGGAGGTTGCGATCCACGTTCTCTAACCAGTCATCCGTGTAGAGAATCCCTTTCATCCCTTTGAACTCCCTGGGCCTAAGGTCCATGAAATTCTTGGAAGTTCCAGGGCGCAGTGGAGGAGCATCTCTAGTTTGAAGAGCCTCCCTCAAGGTATCACGAAAGATGTCGGCTTGCTGCGTCTGGGAAGTGATGAGCTGCTAGAAGATCCCAAGGAGTGTAGCATTGTCCAGTGCGGGTACTGGAGGCAGGACATGTGCTGGGTACTAGACTGGTACTGGTGGAAGGACTGGTGCTGGTGGCGGAGTAGGCAGAGGAAACTGGGAGGAGGTGGAATGTCGTGTCGGCGAAACCTCGAGGGCTGTGGCTGTGACGTCTCGTCCAGATAAGTGAACTGACCTCCGTGTGTCGGTGGGGTTCCGTCTATGGAAGATCCGCCTATAGTTGTTGGGGTGTTCAGGGGAGCGATATTCCTATCTTGAGAATCCATTAGCTGCAATAAAAGAAAAGCATTAAATGGAGGAAAGATTCAAGCAGAATGCAAATCAATAAAAAGTTAAAGTCAAAGGTAGAGATCAATAATCAAACAAGTGAAGGATGTCCTTAAAATCTAATCCTATTCGTAGGCCCACAGTAGTACGACTAACTTAAGTACTACCACGAATTTGTAGTCTTTACGAAAATGGACCTGTATGGGCCCCCATAAAAACTTGTCACTACCCACTCCCGGATAACCAAGTACGAGTTTGTGTCCAAGCCCAGCCTATACCGTGGTATCGACGGTAGAATGCTGTCTAGTACACACAATAACATCCTCCGCAGATACAATAGAACACAAATACAAATCGTACTCAGCAGTGACATAAACCAAAGAAACAAGAGTACGATAGATAATGAAATAATAATATCCAAATCCAATGACAAAGAGACTAAAATCTAGAACAATAAAATATCGTCCATCTAAGAAAAAATTCGATCCATCTAAGAAAATAAACTAAGGCATGCATAAAACTAAATCTAGATCCCTCCAGAGGTCAACCATGGCTCCTGAGTCTCGGTACCAACAATGTCAGCACTACCCACAGCTGGTCCATAACATGAAGTGCTAGCGATACTCGTCCTCACCTATAACAACGATCCAGTCAGGAAAGAAGCAAAGTACAACCATATTGCAATTAATGTTGTTAGTCCAAAATAAGTTAGAACAACGAGAAACGATGATGGCAAAGAGTATATAAAGAACTAGTACTAGCAAGATATAAACTAGCAAGATATGAACTAGCAGAATGTAACTAGCAAGGTATGAACTAATAAGATAAGAACTAGCAAAATGAAAACTAGCAAGATGTGATCTGACAATATATGATCTACCAAAATATAAACTGGCAAGATGTGAACTAGCAAGATGTAAACTATAAAGGAATAATAGAAAAACTATGTGCGTGTGAAATACCTTTTAATACGTAAATGGCTGGGTTAATATGGCACATCATGTGATGGCTATCCACAATAAAAGGGTACGACTAACTCATACGTGGGTGTACGACTTAGCTATCCACAATCAAAATATTTGGGTTTATTCACGTACTTACTGAGTATTTCCCCTTTCGACTCTCTAACAATCAATAACGATCAATGATCTACTAAGAAGGATACGATAACTACGGTGTCACAATCGTGTCTCAACGAAATATCAAGCAATGTCTCAACGGGATATCAAACAAGGAAACGATAGAGAAAACGTTATAATGAACTAAAACATAAATGCAATACTGTACTTGCCTAAATTTTTTGCACAAACCATAGTCACAAGTAGAGGATGAGGGGATTACCAATCTAGAAGTTGTCAACCTATAACATACATCGTACCACGAACCATGTACGAAAACCACAAGTTAATTCTAAGGTTCTAATTCTAAAATCATGGAATAAGTGGCTAATTGGGTTACTAATCTATTAATAGTTAATTCTGAAATAAATAGCTTAAAAATCTAATTTATCCTAGTAATAATCTGAATATAATCTAAACATGCAAGTTTGGCCATCAAAAGTCATGTTTTCAATTTTAGAAACCATGGCACGCAAATCGAGATACGCTGTTGACTATCTAGTCAAACGTCGTAAACTCTAGATTTGAAAAGTGCAACTTGGTAGATTTCAGTGCCATGAGTGCGCTGGAATTGACCGTGCCACGAAATCATGCTTTGGTCCAAAGATATTGCCGTTATGGCCAATCGTGACCAAAATGGTGATCAACCGATCAATTCTGAGTTCAACAGAATTACTAAAATACTCGATGAACGAATTAATTTTTGGAAAAAATATGTGTCGTAGAGATCTGTGTTAGCTTTCCGAAACTTCAAACTGTTCATAATTTCGATTTCTGGTTCTTCCAGAATCTCGAAAACATCGAAACGTGTCAAGTTTCGGACAACTGACACTCTACGAATTTTACAGAAATTAATATTCAGAATTCATAAAAATAAATTATATATTCAGAAAGTATACCTCAATACGCTTCCAATAAAAAAGGGCGTAATAAAAGTACATCGGAGTTGACGGCAATCGCTTCGGAAAGTCGGGATTCTCCAAGATCAAAATTCTTCAAAAATGGCTGAGAATAATTAGGGTTTTCTATTCTGCAAAATATATATATATATTTAAAGGGCGGGCGGCTCAAAGACCCGGGTCTGCATTGACCCGCAGGGCCGGGTCGCTGACGGGCGGGCCTAGCGCCTGACTGCACCGTGAATGGCCAGTGGGCCAGGTCTGCTGACTGGGCCAATGACTGGGTAATTATTTAGGAAAAAGGGTTTTATTAACCAGAAAACAGTTTTTAAGCTGTTTTACTTACAAAAAATTATAATAATTACTAAAAATACTTAGAAAATTATAGAAATTTTTTAGAAAATATAAAATAACATAATGAACCCCATAAAAATATTTGGGGTCAATATTTGCTCATAGGCTTGCACAGTAAATTCTAGAAGTCTTAGAAAATAGGTTTTTCCTATATTTAATTATCTAAAAATTCCAGAAAAATTATAGAAAAATATGGAAAATATATTTAACCTAATTGAGCCTAAAGAAAAATATTGGGTCTCAAAATAGTCACAAAGGGCCTCAAAATAAATTATAAAAGTCATTCATAAATATAAATCTTCATAGAATAAATATTTTAAAATATATAAAAATGTCTAAAAATTATAATAAAATATAATATAGCTATAGAATGCTTATATAACCTATCTAGAGGTCATGTGACCACAAGATGGTCCCAAATCACCTATGGGCTTAGTCACAACTCCTATGATCATAGAAAATTAAATATAAACTAATCAATTAAAAATAAAATAAAAATATCACTAAATTATAATTGGGGTGGCAGATGCCACACCTGCTATGTACTATTTTCTTACACATTGAACTTAGATTTCAGGGACCACCTTTTGTGTGTTGTAATCATAGGCCTTGATACATTTGTACTACGTTGTTGCGAGTCGCATATAGAACTCGGACATGCGTGACTGGCTGGCCACCAGTACGTATAAGCCGTGTAATAAGATTAATCGCTAATAGTGTTTACATGATTAGTTTGACTTAGCGGTTAATAGAGGTTCTGTGTTATGGATACGACATAGTAGGCATTGGGCGGGAAGGACAATTCCTTAGCGTATGGGCTACTATACACTTCCCTTTTATGATCCGGATGCTCCGCTGGAGATACGGTATGAGATGACCCATGATTACTGACGGCTACTGACGTCCTACGGACCGTTATGCTCTTATTGATTGGGCCTCTGGTGCCCTAAGGGGGGACCATGTCGATCCTATTTTAGCCAAGGTCCATGCGTTGGAGGTTGTTCTTAAAACTGTATTCACTTAGATTGGTTAGGCACCCCTATCTGTTAGGTATGAGTACTCTTTGTTTGGGTACTTGTATCTGATCGTGTCTTGAAACAATAACTTGTCACGGACTAGTTTGCCACATCTTGTCCTTGTTTGGTTGTAGGTGCGGCTCACTGCTCCGATGAGAAGGTATTGAACCTTGTTGTAGTCCAGATACCATATTGGATTCGTGACTTGGAAAGATACTTCATCGTGGGTTAGTGTGCCATCTCCTGCCCTTGTTTTGTTAGAGGGATGGTACGCTAATTCAAGGGTGGAGTGTTGGACCATGTTATGATCTGTTTGACTTATTATTGAGCAGTATCTATTCAGTTTATATGGCATGTGTTATGTCCCTCTGAGGACCTGGTTATCTCTCCAGATGTGTGTTCTTGTCTTCCGCAGGTATTCTAGCCGAGATCGTGATCTTCTCCATTCCTTCGAAGATGATGTGTCTTGGCTCTTTCTTGCTACCTTTGCTAAATTATTTTATATGTCTTGTACTTCTTTTCTTTTAAATAGTTGGTAGTGGATTTGTCTCTGCACAATATATTGTATAAAGACAAATCATGGTTATTACATGATATCTTTATTTCTTTTATTTTGTGGAGATTAGTAGCTGTGGTTTTACTGTATTTACAACTTACGTATATTTATTATACGGCTGGCATGTCTATGTTTCTAGTCCTACGTATTTTGGAACTGGGGTGTTACATATTTTTGTGGTGGCCCATGCAGGTCAAGATAAATTGTTTGGTTACTTTACCGTACCAAGTAAGCCTGCGTATAGGATTAGTGTCTAGGATCTCATCCACATACTTGACCTCTTTCCTCGATTCCGTCTTCGAACTCTTGCTTGACTCCTTGATTTGCATCTTGCTTGATTCCCTCTACCGTAAATTATTATCCTTCTTTCGTGCTTGATAGTGGCTAGGAAGAAACCCATACTAGATAGATATGTTCCCTTGTTCCATCACACTACTTGTTAACTCTTGTAAGTTGGGTAGAATGTCTCACGATCTAACAATCCCTTCTCCTTGTGACCCATATTAATAAGTTTACATAGATTCTAGAATTTAGAGGACCCTAACCCATCTAGCCAACCATGCCATAGACAAGGAGATACTAGGACGACTGTGTAGGCCCAAACTTCGGGCGAGACTTAGATTTAAGGATCTTGGACTATTTGATTTCTTTCATCATTATTCCCCTACTTATATTTGGACTATCTTGACTAACGTTGCTAATATAGCCTAGTTTTACAAGCTTATTCTTTATCGAGCTTGTTCATGACATATGTTTATTGGAAGAGCTCCCACTAACATATTGTCTAATCAGAACTGGTGCATAATGGTCTGATCAACCAAGTGCATTTTGGTTCGCCTTTCTTACGATTACTCTACGTGGATTAAGATATAGTTAACAAATGTTCTAGCCCTTTAGGATCTCATCCGCGTATGGTTCGTGTGTCAGTACATGTAAAGTTAGATGGTATCTAGCGTAGTGACTCGTATTGAAATATGAGTTGTTCGGGTCATGGATATAACTTGTACCATTCAAGGATAGGGAAGACTACTAGTAGGCGTATGGGACAGCCCTTTAGACTGTGTAATCTCTAGAGAAGATTAAGGAGTCATGAGCTTAATAGTTTCATAGTTGCATGTTTGGCTCGTAGCTCATAGTTCATAACATCGGCTCATGATCCGATACTGGCCTGTGATTCGGTGCTATATTCTTATTACCTACCCATACGCCCAACGTCGTTTTTAACGTGCATTCACATAGTATGGTGAGATGCTATACTTATCCCTAACCAAAGTGTAAAGCCCCTAAAAATTTTACTATTTTTTTATTTATTAAATTCGGTACTGATTTAAATTTTTGTATTTTACGTCGCTTAGTTACATTGTACGTCGCGCGCAAAATTTTATTTTTCGTAATTGCTCGACGAGTGCGAATATGTACGAGCGTACATATTTTTAGAAAATTAATTTTTTCCCATTTTTATAGTTTTAAAATAATATATAGTAATTACTTTATATTTATCATTATAAAAAAAAGAACGTAAGATATAATTTATGTATAAATTAATTCTCAAAATTATTTATTAATTATCTTAAATTATTTCAAAGGTATTTTGAAGTAGTCCTATTAATATTTAAATTGATTTTCAAAATTTATTAATATTAATATTTTATTATTCAAAAAGATATTTAAATATTTATTATTTTCAAAATTATTATTATTAGTATTTTTGGAAAAATGTATTTCAAAATTTTTGTGGCAATTTAAATCTTGATTTGAATTTATGGATTTATTTAAATAGTTAAATATTTAAAATTTGATTTATTCCATTTGATTTTAAACTAAAAATTTAATTAGATTTAAATTGGATTTGTATTTGGATTGGGTTTGATTGATTTAAATTAAGTTGTGAATTATCTATTTTGGGTTTAAACTACTCCTAATCATATCCAAATGGGAATTCCCACATCCTATAAATAGGCAGGTACTCCTCCATATTATTTGTCTCCACAATTCATCTTCCACAAATATCTCATCGTGTTGTGCACCGTGTCCGTGTCCATCACCACCCATTCCACTATTTTTATATTTACAAAATTCTTTCCCGTACCCGATAACCCCGGACACGTCCCCTAGACTCGGTGCCGCGTAGGACACGACGCCCAAATCCCTAATCCCCAAAATTTTAACATGACCCTAACCCTAACCCTAATTTCTCTGGCCGACCACTTCGTCGCTGCCCTGTCCCATGGACGCCAGGGTGCCCCGACCACCACCGCCTAGGGCTGTCCGGACTCCCCATCCTCGTGTCCGACCACACTATTATGGTCATCTCCATCACCCGTCCTGGCAGCCACCACCCACGGCCATCCTTCCTCCGACCACCAGACTTCACCACCATCATTCCGTCACCACAACGACCGCAGCCACCAAATTCCGGCCATCTCCGCCCCCAAACATCGCACCCGCCACCTCCGACAGTCCACCCCAAAACCCCCAAATCAGTACCACCATCGTCGAAAAAAAAAAGAAAAGAAAACTAACGCCTGACCTCCGCCCGACGAACTCCGCCACCTCGGCGAGCTCCACCGCCCGATCGGATCCCGCCTTCAGCTTCCTCTTCTTGGTCGCGCATGGTCGACCCGCGTCGTCGCCGTCCATAGCCGGTGCCAGCTGAGAACGGCGCCCACCGTCGCCAGCCGAGCTCCGGACCCTCCTACCGTCGTACTGTTCTCGACTCAGAGCACCGCGCGCGACTCTGACATCTAACGCCACTGCGCTCGAGGATTCTTTCCGCCGGATCACCCGCCGCGAGCTGGCCTGCCTCCGTCGACCGCAAGCGCCGCCTCCAGCGCCCATCCGCCTGCCGGAGTTCCCCAACGCCTCCACCTCTCCGCGAGCGCCGCCCGTTTCTTCCCGTACCCCGTCGGCGTTTCGCACCCGATCGGCCACTTCTAACCTGCCGTGGCATCCCGATCGCGGCGCCACGATCGTCCGCCCATTCGCCGTGGCCCAGCCCGCAGTCGAGCGCCACCGACCCTCGGTAAACCCACTTCCCTCTCTAACCCCCCTTTCTTCCTTATTAGAAGAACAGCAGCAAGCTGTTTGGGTTATTAGTAATATTACTATTACTTTATATAATAAATATTATTATTTCTTATCATTATTATATCTATTATTAATATATTATTAATATTATTAATACTGTTATTACTATTATTATTATTATTATTATCATTATTATTATTTATTTGCTAATTGGGGTATTGAAATATTTTTATGAAGTATACTATTAGTATTGTTATTATTAAATTAGTATAAAATATTTTTGAAATATATGGATAACAAATCTACTAATTGGGTTGGGTTATAACTGTACCAATAATATTGGTTAAGGCATTATTTTGGACTATTATTAATATGTATGAATTTAAAATTGGATTTTATATAAATTAAACAATGGGGTTTAGATTCTTAAAATATTACCATCATTTCATGGTTTCTTTTATTTTATATTTTACCTAAAAATATTATAGTAGTACTTTCTAATTAAATTATAGTTTTACGAAATAGGGTTTTAGCCTTAAATAAGTTTCTATAAATTATTTTCGGGTATCATAAATACTTTTCTAAAATTAGCATGAATATTCTCTCCGCTAATCAAAGTTGATCGTGACTAATTCCATAATCCTATTTCCTCACAACTTCAGACCATTGTCCATCGATCACGGCTATTGGACACCTCGTGACTTGTCAGAACATTGCACCACACCAGGCGACATAACAGGCAAGACACCTTGCCTTCACTGTTTAATTTCTTGCTCAATATCATGCATGTTTTTAATTGTTGTCCTTTCAAAACCATATGTAGTTGCAAATTATTATATTTTAGTTTTCTTTATGCATTTGGCCTAGAGTTAAGGGACCACCTTTGTTTGTGCCGCATTCATAGGCCGACACTTGTGTACCACGATGTCACGTGTCTCATATAGATTCGGACTTGCGTACCGACCGTACATCGGTGCGTACAGGACGAGCGTTAGGATATAACTGCTAATATAGTTGTTTAGAAGACTTAGCGGTTATTAGAAATATCGTGGTGTGGATTCAGCACGAGTAGTGCATGGGGAGGGTGAAGACAGTTATTAGGCACAGGGGCTTTCACACCTTTACCTTCGTCTAGCTGCCATTTGTGACTCAGTCGAGAGCTAGTGGCCGTGTACTTATTTACTTTTCTCTAGATGCCACTAGTGCCTCGGTTGAAACACAAATGTGCCGTGCATTTACCTTCGTCTAGCTGTCGTTAGTGTCGCACCCAAGAGCTAGTGGCCGTGCATTTATTTTCTCTAGCTGCCCCTTAGCTCTCACTCGAATGCTAATAGGCCGTGCATTAACTTTTCTCTAGATGCCACTAGTGCCTTGGTTGAAACGCTAACGTGCCGTGTTTCTAGTCTTGGGAGCCCTTGTGTGGAACGTTGTCTTCAAATTGCATTTTCACATAGAATGGTTAAGGACCTTTATTTGTGTAGTCACATATACTTTTCTATTGATCTTTATTTATTCAGTTATTGGCATGATAATATGTGTCTTGTTACGTCCCTCTGAGGACCTGGTTATCTCGCCAGGTGTGTGCTATTGTCTTTCGCAGGTGTTCTAGCTCTAGCCGTGATCATCGTTATTTCTTCGAGGATGATTGCCCTTGGATCACCTTCGCTTCGCTCGCCAAATTTATTTCTTTTCTCATGTATTTTTCCTTTACTTGTTGGTAGTAGATTTATCTCCGCCCAACATATTGTATCAAGACAATTTATTATCATTATATGATATCCTTTATTTATTTTTGTGTGGATAAGATTAGTTATGGTTCTACTGCAATTACAGCTTATGTATGTTTGCCATGAAATATAAAAGAACAGAACAATTATCGGAGGACCGGACTTTTACTTCACGTTACAAACTCGCTTGCACAAAGAAAGCCTAGGGACGAAAATCTAGGTACAGTAATCTAAGTACAATTGTTTATTTTAGATTCTGGGGGTGACGATAGAGGCTCGGGAAGGCGATGGCAGCCCTGCCTTACTCCTTGGACGATCGGTATGCAGTCTTGGCTCCTGTGAAAAGATGGTTGGCGTTGATGAAGAAATGCTCTTCTTGCTCTCCCTCTTATTGCACTTCTGGCTTCTCTCCCTCTGTGTGTATTCTCTCTCTGACTATGAAGGGAAGTCTCTTTGTATATTTTTCTCGGTTCACGTATATCTCTCTCTGTCTCTATATCCCTGCAAGGGAATGGCACCCTGCTATTTATAATAGTGGGGAGGCATCATTAGGGTTTGGCTGATTACCCATTCTCAAAGTGGCGGCCGCCTGATGTTTAATCAATCTGGACCATTAGTTTCAAACGTAAAGGATCTAGGCCATAAATGGGGATAACACTGAATCCTGCGAATGATTATTGTTGATTGCATTAAATCTTCATGATTGGCTATGTCAAGCCTGGATCTCTCTCCACGTGTCCCATTGGCTTGATCAAAAATGATATGACCTGATCTCATTAATTATGAGGATAACGTTGAATATGGTCATTGGGATCTGGTAAATCTCTGATTGATTGCATCTTATAATCATCCTTGCTACCAGCTGTCAAGTAGTGGAGGCCATTGAATCTCTGCCATGTGGCTTAGTGACGGACCCTATCAGAACCGCATGATGTCCATGAACTGTATAAGTCAGCGTCTCAGTGAGCCGCATAGGTATAGTACTTGCGAGCCACATGGGATAGTTTCTCGGTGAGCCGCATAGGTATAATACTCGCGAGCCGCATGGGATAGCTTCTTTGGTGAGCCGCAGGAAGACGATTCTTACCAGCCGCATGAAACTGTTCTTTACTGGAGCCGTATGGGGTATGCCACATGTCAATCTCGGATCGTGTCAGAGATTTTCTCCTATTCCCGAAGAGTCTTTCATTATGACAGGGTCATTATGACACTTTGGAGATTTTCTCCTATTCTCTGATAAGTTTTAGCAGCGATTCTTGCTCTTCGTCTGTTAGGCTTTTACTGACGAAGATTGGCTCTGGAGAGGATTCGCTGCCGAGGTCGACCTGCATAACTTCATCTTCGGTAGGAGGTTCTCTCTGCTCGAACCGCTTTTCCCATTGCGCGTCCAGCTGTTGGGCCCACGGCTCTAGTTCGAGGATTTCAGGAATGTCTTCGTCTTCTTCGTAAGCATCAGCGAATGCCATGTTGACTGACAGGACTTGTCTGAATATGTCTCCGATGCTGGTATCCGAGTCGGAAGTTGGTAACTCGGTTGAATGTGACTGCCAGTCATACTTTTTATCTGAACTCTCAGGGGTCATCGTGGGAGTTACATACCCTAGTCCACATTGAGTTTTGCTATAGTAGTCCCGTGGCTTGCCAGCCAGTACTGGTGGCTTTAAAGGTAATCGTCGTCCAGCGCCGTAATTCAAACCTGGTGTAGTCTCTAGATCATATCCCTATTTTTGCATGAGATATTTGGATTGGGGGATATAAAGATACAGAGGCAGTCTCCCGGCATCTGATCCAAGATCAACTTCTTTTATAGTGAAGGGGCGCGGATCGTCCTTTCGGCCGAAGATGATTGGATGATCCCCTCCCTTGATTATGCGGTAAGCGTCTTCGGCTGGAATAAGCTGGATTGCGGTGTATACATTTGTCACCTATGTGTGTAGGTGAGTGCCTATACCGTAGTCCATAGCATACATTGTACAAAGCTTATTGAGCTCGGTGTAGTTCAAAGATAACCCTTTATTGATGAAGTAAGGTATCTTTTCTAGGGGAATTACATCATCGGCGGAGGGGACATTAGTGTGGGTAGCCACATACTTGGCTAGCTCCGGTTCCTCCTCAGCTACCCCCTGTGTGAATGAAGACTGAGAGGACGGCCTGGGGAGCTTAATTGTCATTGGTTCAGTTGATGGGGCAGAGCATGGAGTCGTTGGCAGACTAGCGACCCCCAGTTTGGTACTCGATACGGAGCGAGGAGTGGCCGGTTCGCTAGAAGTGTCAGACCTTGCATCGGGGTGACGACCCTTCTTGGAAAGGCGTATCGTTAGAGGCCTATCGGAGGGATTGAGCTTCTCCATTTGGGGTTGACTGACTCTCGGCAGTCTGATTGTTAGTGGCCCCGTTGTGGGTCTCGACACTTGACCGGACCTTGGCAGCCGGATTATCATCTGCTCTTCTTGTGCCGAGAGGCTGATCGCGTCCTTCCGTAGAGTGGCAGTAAGGGGTGCGGACTTGCCCGGTTTGCGAGCTTGGAGGTGGATCGTCAGGGGTCCTTCTGATCCCGTAGCTGTCTCGGTGTGAGCTTGTACATCCCTTTCATCAAGGTGCCTCTTTGACTTTTCGTATAGGCAGGAGTCCGAGTAGTAGGATTCGACCCCTTTGAAGGGATCGATATCAGCAAATTCTGTCTTCACGAAGCCGTGTTTGTCGACATATTTGAAGCACTGGTGTAGCGTGGAAGAAACGATCATATAATCGTGTATCCATGGGCGCCCCAAGAGGATGTTGTAAGAAGTGTCCGCATCTATGACATAGCAGGTGACTTCGGATTGGAGATCGCCAATCTGACACTTCAGACGAATCTTCCCAATAGGGTAGCTCCTGCCCGAATTGAAACCGCTGATGGCGGTGTTTGTTGGTGTCAGGCGATGCATTGGGATGCGGAGATGATGTAGCAAACCCTTCGGGATGATGCTTATGGAAGAGCCAGGATCGATGTGCATCCGATCCACCTTCACGTCGCCGATGTATCCTGTGTAGTATAGCGGGCGATCATGTAAGTTGGTTTTAATGAGCATGTCCTGCGGAGTGAAGACGATGTTAGGTATTACTTCTGTGCAGGCACTGTCTTAGAGATTCACGGGTGAGTCCTCCCCTGTGAGGTTGGATTGAGCCAGATAGGCATCGGCGTTTTGGAGTGCTTCGCTCAATGCAATCCGGACGTCCTTGAAGAGCCTTAAGAGTTCGTACAGTGACAACTTGGCCGGTGTGTTAGCCAATTGCGCTAGGATGTCAAAGTTGTAGGGCCTCTCTAGCCCTTGGGCTGCTTCTTTTCGGAGAGATTTGTCGAAACGAGTCTCCCTCGGCCTAGGCTTGTCGGTCGTCGAAGGCTGAGCCGGTCCCGGAGCATCAGTTGTTGTGGGTTGCTGATTTTCGGCTGGATTGTCAACCACAGGTTCGGATTGCGCTCCGGACCGTGTGACGACGGCCGTAGCTTCCTCGTTGTCTACCGAAATTGTGTGGCAGGTCCTGACTTTTCCACTCTTCTTCTTGTCGGTGGAAGATGGTGTGGGCTGAGTCACTTCTGACACCAAGTCTGGATGGATCCACATGACCTCCCCTCGTGATGTGGTGAGGGGTACTAGACCGGCAGCCTGATCTCGGGGAGGTGGAAGATTGGTAATATCCATTGTTGCTAGAGGGACGGGGATTACCCCGTCTCGAGTCTTCGTCGGAGGGAAGCTACCGAATTGTACGGACACCATATTGGCTGCCAAGGTTACCACTTCGAAATCGATGGCCAGAGCGTTCGAATCGATGAGACTTTGGATGTACCGTTTCAGTTGGTAGCAGTCGTGTGTAGCGTGGTGTACATAACGGTGGTAATGGCAGAACTTTGGGTTCTCCAGGTCAGCCGACCGAGGCTCCCGTCTTGGTGGAGGAAGCTTAATCCTATCTCCTTGTATGAGCATGTCCAAGATAGGCTTGACGTGGCTGTCTTCAAAAGAGTAAGTGACTTGAGGCCATTGTTTGTCTACGAGTTTCTGCTCAGGTTTTTGTGCTGTATCGGCCACCATAGCCTGCTTTCCCTTGCTGTCCCGATTGTTGGAGGGATTACCCCCATTATCGTTGTTGGGACGCTTGCCCTTGCTTTCTCCTTCCGAGATGTGCAATCGCTGTTGGCGAGCCTTCTTCAGTCGTTCTTCGGCGCTTGTGGCGCTGATGATGAACGCCTTTCAATCTTTAAATTAACTTTCGCCCATCCAGAGACTGATCGTTGGAAGCAGTCTCTTTTGGCAAATTTTAATCAAAGAGGCATCTGGATTTCCGGAGGGCAACTTCATGGCGGTCTGGCAGAACCGCTCAATGTAGTTCCTTGTCAGCTCCTTCTCTCCTTGGACGACGTCCATGAGAGTGGACATAGTGACGTCCTGTCCTACTTCGTAGAATCGCTCCAAGAATAGGCGTTTGAAGCCGGTGAAGGAGTGGATACAGTTGTCTGGCAGATTACGGTACCAATCGAAGGCGACTCCTTCCAACGCCCCAATGAATAACCGTGTGAGGATAGCATCGTCATGGGGCAGATGGTCGGTGGTGACCTCGAAGTACGTGATGTACCGACTTGCTGAGGTCTTGCCATCATATGGATTGATATTGAACGGCTTATATCTTGGTGGGAATGGAACATCCCTCCATTCAGCAGGGTACGGTTGCCGTATTCTGAGATCTTGAGCGTTTTCTCGGGCATGGAACATGGCTCGGAGCTTCTGGACCTCTCTTCTTACTTCACGGGCCTCATCCGTTGCGGTAGGGGCCGTTATTTCGGGAGGATTATTGCCCGGGTTTGGTGCTGCTGAATTTGAATCTATATTAATTGCGGGACCCGCGCTCGTTTGGCCAGGTGTCACTCCCTGCAAAGCAGGAAGAGCCGCTTTGATTTCGTCTACAGACTTGACCAAGGCGTGCAGTATAGCCTCTAAAGTGTCGATGCGTTGGCGATCACTGGAACCACCTTGATTGTTGTCCGTCATGAATACCGTCCTTACGTGAGGAGTAACGGAAGGAACGGTGGAGGATGTGCCCTCCGAGTCGTATCCATGCATCGAGAAATCATCGGGATAGGTGGAAATGTTCTCTTCGGGCTCGGACTCAGAGGGAACGGTATCCCCAGCCTCAGAGCTTGCTTCGTCTTGAGAGTTACGGATGTCCTCGGGGATATCAGCATCTGTTGTACCTGATGGAAGAGTTGTTTGTCCGGGCTCGGCTCCTTGAAACATCGGATTGTTGCGGATGTTCGGAGGAGTACTACCTCCAGTTTCCATAACCCCCAACGATGTGGATGATGAATTTTCTACCGCGGCAGATTTTGTCTTTGAACGGGTGTGTTGGAATACTCCGGTGGAGGGCAACCGTTTAGATGACAGTTTCTTAGTTGTAATGGTTGATATCTTGGGACTGGAGATGCTTGTCTTCTTTCCTCTCCTTTCGGTGGGGACTTTCTGAGCGAAATTGCAGGAGACAATAGGAAGTGCCTCGTCTTCTGAGCTCGGATGCTGTAGTCTTTGGAAGACGGATGGCCGATCTTCCGTCACTGCCGCGTTGTTGCAACAGCAGTTGACGATAATTTGGGTACAGCAATGTCCCAGCGAGGACTCTTTGCACTCCGACACTCCTCCTCTTTCCTTGCATTTGCAGAGGATCGCCTCCCGCAAGTCAGAGGAACCACTCTGTCCGTTTGCCATCGGGGGCTGGACTCGAGCGGTTGTATACAACTTCCCATCCGAGGCCCGTGTGATAGTCAATGGGATGCCACGATAGTCAAAGGTTGGGACTGCTGACTGGGCCTGATGAGCCTGCGCTGCCCTAGACTTCCTCCTTTTAGCACTTGCGGGTGCGTAATAGGAGGAGTCCAAGTTGAACACCACAGAGTCTGGATGATCATCCAGAGAACCATCAGGGTCAGGACCGCATGAGAGACGGTCGAAGACTGATCGAGAGGAGCGTGGAACGGATGCTATGCGGCTAGGATTGGAGATCGTGCAGGCTGTCTGCATGCGGTTATCTTCTACTGTCGGATGAGTTGTTCTTATGCGGCTAGGAGTCACGACCGTACAGGCTGGCCGCATGCGGTTGGCAACGGTAGCCGCATGGATTTTCTGCAAGCGATTGACTTCAGTAGCCGCATGAGTCTCATCCATGCGGTTGGCAACTATAGCCGCATAAGTTATGCGGCTGACAGATGTGGCCGCATGAGTTTTCTTCATACAACTGGCGGATATAGTCGCGGAAGCTTTCTCTATGCGGCTAATACCCTTATGCGGCTCGGATCGCATAGAGTTCCTCTTTGCCCCTGCAAGTCCAGCATCATAGTATTTTCTTCTGCCGGACTTGGGGACAGCAGAGTTGTCTACGATCTGAAGTGGGTCCGCAGGAGAGTCTTTCTCGCCGTCTTGAGCAACCGAGGGTATCCCATCGAGGGCTTGGGGAGGAGCAAATGATTTTGGCCTCCACTCTTTGCGAGCCTTCATAGTGCAGGTGCGCTTCGGAGAGCATCTCTTCAAACGCCTGTTGGTCGAAGTGGACGACCATCTTCTGTTGTGTGGAGCCAAGTTTGGCTGCATCCGATTGCGTCACCAACTCCTCAGCCGTGGAGAAGTTTGTCCCCAGCAGAGTCGCCATCGTGTTTGCCATGAAATATAAAAGAACAGAACAATTATCGGAGGACCGGACTTTTACTTCACGTTACAAACTCGCTTGCACAAAGAAAGCCTAGGGACGAAAACCTAGGTACAGCAATCTAAGTACAATTGTTTATTTTAGATTCTGGGGGGTGACGATAGAGGCTCGGAAAGGCGACGGCAGCCCTGTCTTACTCCTTGGATGATCGGTATGCAGTCTTGGCTCCTGTGAAAAGATGGTTGGCGTTGATGAAGAAATGCTCTTCTTGCTCTCCCTCTTATTGCTCTTCTGGCTTCTCTCCCTCTGTGTGTATTCTCTCTCTGACTATGGAGGGAAGTCTCTCTGTATATTTTTCTCTGTTCACGTATATCTCTCTCTGTCTCTATATCCCTGCAAGGGAATGGTACCCTGCTATTTATAATAGTGGGGGGGCATCATTAGGGTTTGGCTGATTACCCATTCTCAAAGTGGCGGCCGCCTGATGTTTAATCAATCTGGACCATTAGTTTCAAACGTGAAGGATCTAGGCCATAAATGGGGATAGCACTGAATCCTGCGAATGATTAATGTTGATTGCATTAAATCTTCTTGATTGGCCATGTCAAGCCTGGATCTCTCTCCACATGTCCCATTGGCTTGATCAAGAATGATATGACCTGATCTCATTAATTATGAGGATAACGTTGAATATGGTCATTGGGATCTGGTAAATCTCTGATTGATTTGCATCTTATAATCATCCTTGCTACCAGCTGTCAAGCAGTAGGGGCCATTGAATCTCTGCCACGTGGCTTAGTGACGGACCCTATCAGAACCGCATGATTTCCATGAACCGCATGAATCAGCGTCTCAGTGAGCCGCATAGGTATAGTACTTACGAGCCGCATGGGATAGTTTCTCGGTGAGCCGCATAGGTATAATACTCGCGAGCCGCATGGGATAGCTTCCTTGGTGAGCCGCAGGAAGACGATTCTTACCAGCCGTATGAAACTGTTCTTTACTGGAGCCGCATGGGGTATGCCACATGTCAAATTCGGATCGTGTCAGAGATTTTCTCCTATTCCCGAATAGTCTGTCATTATGACAAGGTCATTATGACAAGGTCATTATGACACTTTATGTCAGAGCCGTCAGCTGTCAAATCATGGCAGAGTATTAAATAGGGTCATTGCTCGATGTCCAGCTGTGTGAAGGGGTTCCATGGGGACACGTGGCATTTATCGAGCCGCATATCTCTATGAGCCGCATGTATTTCTGAACCGCATGCGGCTGGAGGACTCTTTGAACCGCAGGACTGTCCCTATGTAAGTCGCATAGACTCTCCTGTCCCGAGCCGCATGAGACTAAGAGCCTATTCTGTACCGCATGGGACTGCTTTTGTATGAGCCGCATGAGGTCCTTCTATTCCGAGCCGCATAGATCATTGTTCTGATATTTTCCATGCTTCTACAATGTATTCATACGAAGTTTCCGTATATTGGAGTATACTTCGTATGTATACATCTGGCATGTCTACGTTCCTAGTCCTACGTATTTTGGGACTGGGGCATTACATGTTTTTGTGGTGGCCCATGTAGGTCAAGATAAATTGTTTGGTTACTTTACCGTACCAAGCAAGTCTGCGGATAGGATTAGAGTCTAGGATCTCATCCACATACTTGACCTTCTCGATTCTATTTTGAATCCCTTGATTTGCATCTTGCTTGATTCCCTCTACCGTTAATTCTTATCCTTCTTTCGTGCTTGATAGAGATTAATAGGGTAACCCATACTAGTTGGACATGACCCATTGTTCCATCACCCTACTAGATTAGCTCTTGTAAGTTGGGTAGAATGCCTCATGACCTAGCATAAGACTTCGTCCTTATGACTCACTATAGTAGATACTAAGTGGACTGCTTAGACTACAAATTTTTTTTAAATACCATACCTTATTGGTCGACTAAAGCCTTAGACAAGGAGACAATAAGTCGACTGTATAGGCACCAAACAAGACTTAGATTCTTAAGTAGTTCGAACTAATTCTAGTCTCTTTCAATATTTATCTCACGTGCCTATATTTTTACCATCTTGACTAAATGTTGCTACTATAGCCTAGTTTTACAAGTTTAACCGTTATCAAACTTGTTCAAGACACATGCTATTGAGCGCGCGCTCACTAACATATTGTCTAGTCAGAACCGGTGCATGATGGTCTGATCAACCGAGTGCACTTTGGTTCATTTTTATTTATCATTCTACATGGATGGGGACATAGCTAAGCTTGCCCTCTAGAGTCCCATCTGCGACAGCCTTGGCAATTCTTTTTGAATTACTCACTCGCCTTTGAACCACATATTGATATTGGAAAGCAACTTCTTTGGACTTATATTGGTTTTCGTCTTTCACCTATTTAGATAAAGACTCATACTTGATAGATAGACCCAAGTTTCACCTCTAGTTGTCCCATCATCTATTGCCAAGCTAGTTAGCCATCGACCAAGCCACGTGACTATAATCTCATCTCAAGTTATTCGCCCTCAAATTATTACCTTGGCCATCTAATTGTTTGGAACTTAGGAATGACTAGAAATATTTTCTTAGTCGTAACCCTAAACCTAGATGACTATCTTTTCCAAGGGACCAAATGCCCTTGTTCTCAAATTATTTTACCTTCATTTCCAAAACTCTCGATCTTTTGCTTACGTTAGTTAGCGACCTCTCCCATAACCATATCCATGATTATTTTGGCATTATTTGAACTCGTAATTTTTATACGTGTTGCATTGAACGTCGTCCCCTTGCCTCGTCTGATGACAGAATCGTGTTCCGTATTGATATACCCTTATACCTACTCTCCCCCTACTTATTCTTAATTTCGAGGACGAAATTCTTGTAAGTTGAGTAGGATGTAAAACCCCTAAAAATTTTACTATTTTTTTATTTATTAAATTTGGTACAGATTTAAAATTTTTTATTTTACATCGCATAGTTGTATTGTACGTCGCGCGCGAAATTTCATTTTTCGTAATTGCTCGACGAGTGCGAGCGTACATATTTTTAGAAAAATATTTTTTTCCATTTTTATAGTTTCAAAATAAATATAGTAATTACTTTATTTTTATCATTATAAAAAAAAGAACGTAAGATATAATTTATGTATAAATTAATTCTCGAAATTATTTATTAATTATCTTAAATTATTTCAAAGGTATTTTGAAGTAGTCCTATTAATATTTAACTTGATTTTCGAAATTTATTAATATTAATATTTATTATTCAAAAAGGCATTTAAATATTTATTATTTTCGAAATTATTATTATTAGTATTTTTGGAAAAATGTATTTCGAAATTTTTGTGGCAATTTAAATCTTGATTTGAATTTATGAATTTATTTAAATAGTTAAATATTTAAAATTTGATTTATTACATTTGATTTTAAACTTAAAATTTAATTAGATTTAAATTGGATTTGTATTTGGATTGGATTTGATTGATTTAAATTAAGTTGTGAATTATCTATTTTGGGTTTAAACTACCCCTAATCCTATCCAAATAGGAATTTTCACATCCTATAAATAGGCAGGTACTCCTCCATATTATTTGTCTCCACAATTCATCTTCCATAAATATCTCATCATGTTGTGCACCGTGTCCGTGTCCATCACCACCCATTCCACTATTTTTATATTTACAAAATTCTTTCCCGTGCCCGATAACCTCGGACACATCCCCTAGACTCGGTGCCGCGTAGGACACGACGCCCAAATCCCTAATCCCCAAATTTCTAACCTGATCCTAACCCTAACCCTAATTTTTCTGGCCGACCACCTCATCGCTGCCCTGTCCCGTGGACGCCAGGGTGCCCCGACCACCACCGCCTGGGGCTGCCCGGACTCCCTAACCTCGTGTCCGACCACACTATCATGGTCATCTCCATCACCCATCCTGGCAGCCACCACCCACGGCCATCCTTTCCCCGAACACCAGACTTCACCACCATCACCCCGTCACCACAACGACCGCAGCCACCCAATTCCGGCCATCTCCGCCCCCAAACACCGCACCCGTCACCTCCGGCAGTCCACCCCAAAACCCCCAAATTAGTACCACCACCGTCGAAAAAAGAAAGAAAAGAAAACTAACGCCTGACCTCCGCCCGACGAACTCCGCCACCTCGGCGAGCTCCACCGCCCGATCGGATCCCGCCTTCAGCGTCCTCCTCCTGGTCGCGCATGGTCGACCCGCGTCACCGCCGTCCATAGCCGTCGCCAGCCGAGAACGGCGCCCACCGTCGCCAACCGAGCCCGGTCCCTCCTACCGCCACACTGGTCTCGACTCAGAGCACCGCACGCGGCTCTGACATCGAGCGCCACCGCGCTCGAGGATTCTTTCCGCCGGATCACCCGTCGCGAGCTGCCCTGCCTCCGCCGACTGCAAGCACCGCCTCCAGCGCCCATCCGCCTGCCGGAGTTCCCCAACGCCTCCACCTCTCCGCGAGCGCCGCCCATTTCTTCCCGTACCCCGCCGGCATTTCGCACACGATCGGCCACCTCTAGCCTGCCGTGGCATCCCGATCGCGACGCCACGACCGTCCGCCCCTTCGCCGTGGCCCAGCCCGCAGTCGAGCACCACCGAACCTCGGTAAACCCACTTCCCTCTCTAACCCCCCTTTCTTCCTTATTAGAAGAACAGCAGCAAGTTGTTTGGGTTATTAGTAATATTACTATTACTTTATATAATAAATAGTATTATTTCTTATCATTATTATATCTATTATTAATATATTATTAATATTATTAATACTGCTATTACTATTATTATTATTATTATTATTATTATTACTATTTATTTGCTAATTGGGGTATTGAAATATTTTTATGAAGTATACTATTAGTATTGTTATTATTAAATTAGTATAAAATATTTTTGAAATATATGGATAACAAATCTACTAATTGGGTTGGGTTATAACCGTACCAATAATATTGGTTAAGGCATTATTTTGGACTATTATTAATATGTATGAATTTAAAGTTGGATTTTATATAAATTAAACAATAGGGTTTAGATTCTTAAAATATTACCATCATTTCATGGTTTTTTTTATTTTATATTTTACCTAAAAATATTATAGTAGTACTTTCTAATTAAATTATAGTTTTACGAAATAGGGTTTTAGCCTTAAATAAGTTGTTACAAATTATTTTCGGGTATCATAAATACTTTTCTAAAATTAGTATGAATATTCTCTCCGCTAATCAAAGTTGATCATGACTAATTCTATAATCCTATTTCCTCACAACTTCAGACCATTGTCCATCGATCACGGCTATTGGACACCTCGTGACTTGTCAGAACATTACACCACACCAGGCGACATAACAGGCAAGACACCTTGCCTTCACTGTTTAATTTCTTGCTCAATATCATGCATGTTTTTAATTGTTGTCCTTTCAAAACCATATGTAGTTGCAAATTATTATATTTTAGTTTTCTTTATGCATTTGGCCTAGAGTTAAGGGACCACCTTTGTTTGTGCCGCATTCATGGGCCGACACTTGTGTACCACGATGTCACGTGTCTCATATAGATTCGGACTTGCGTACCGACCGTACATCGGTGCGTACAGGACAAGCGTTAGGATATAACTGCTAATATAGTTGTCTAGAAGACTTAGCGGTTATTAGAAATATCGTGGTGTGGATTCAGCACGAGTAGTGCATGGGAAGGGTGAAGACAGTTATTAGGCGCAGGGGCTTTCACACCTTTACCTTCGTCTAGCTGCCATTTGTGACTCAGTCGAGAGCTAGTGGCCGTGCACTTATTTACTTTTCTCTAGATGCCACTAGTGCCTCGGTTGAAACACAAATGTGCCGTGCATTTACCTTCGTCTAGCTGCCGTTAGTGACTCACCCAAGAGCTAGTGGCCGTGCATTTATTTTCTCTAGCTGCCCCTTAGCTCTCACTCGAGTGCTAATGGGCCGTGCATTTAGTTTTCTCTAGACGCCACTAGTGCCTTGGTTGAAACGCTAATGTGCCGTATTTCTAGTCTTGGGAGCCCTTGTGTGGAACGTTGTCTTCAAATTACATTTTTACATAGAATGGTTAAGGGCCTTTATTTGTTTAGTCACATATACTTTTCTGTTGAGCTTTATTTATTCAGTTATTGGCATGATATTATGTGTCTCGTTACGTCCCTCTGAGGACTTGGTTATCTCGCCAGGTGTGTGCTATTGTCTTTCGCAGGTGTTCTAGCTCTAGCCGTGATCATCGCTATTTCTTCGAGGATGATTGCCCTTGGATCGCCTTCGCTTCGCTCGCCAAATTTATTTCTTTTCTCATGTATTTTTCCTTTACTTGTTGGTAGTGGATTTGTCTCCGTCCAACATATTGTATCAAGACAATTCATTATCATTATATGATATCCTTTATTTATTTTTGTGTGGATGAGATTAGTTATGGTTCTACTGCAATTACAGCTTATGTATTCATACGAAGTTTCCATATATTGGAGTATACTTCGTATGTATACAGCTGGCATGTCTACGTTCCTAGTCCTACATATTTTAGGACTGGGGCATTACACAAAGCATGGGACAATATCTTATCACGAAATAGTGGGCCATACTTTCTCCTTGTTTGGTCGTGGGTTACTATTTTTACGATGAGGTAGTGGTGGGTGTGGTGGTGAGTTATTCATTCAGTTCGTATTATGGCATAGGATAGTGTCTCATCGCGGAATAGTGTGCTACCGTTTATCCGTGTCTGGTTGTAGAGGTGGTTCAGTGCTTCGATTGTGGGATACTGGACCATGTTGTGACCCGAGCTACTTATTTCATGTTTTTATTTATTTAATTCATATTATGGCAAGTTCCTTTTGTATTTGTTACGTCCCTCTGAGGACCTGGTGAGCTGTCCAAGTTATTGTAGAGCACTTATAGATAGATAGATGGATTACATGTTTGCGTCTTCATGATTCGGGTACTGCTTATGGTATTATTTCATCGTTCTTCCGTGTTTTATATATTTCTTATCATTATATACTCTGCTCGTTAGCCTAGTTTTGCAAACTTATTTCATTATTGAGTTTGCTCGGACATGTGTATTATAGGCGGTCGACACATATTATTTATTCTTGCGTTATTTACTTATATATAGATTATGATATAGTGGAGACAGTGTAGGTTTATTACACTTTTACGTCATAGTATATCTGGGGTAAGTCCATAAATTGGAAACTTATTCCAGATCATATTAGCTGGCATGTTCGCGTCTCTAATTTCTACGTATTTTGGAATTGGCGCATGACAATAATTACTTTTTGACTATTTTAGGATTTTATATTACCTAAAACAGGGATCTTATTTTAGGTAAATATGGTTTCCTATTTTAGAGTTTCCTTTTTAGGAAATCCTATTATGACCTAAAATAGGTTTTCTCATCCTATATATATTGGTTGAGGATGGAGGCAATAGGAAGAGCACAAGATGGAGATTCAGGATGCTTGTCCATAGGAGATCTAAGAAAGTATGTACTTTGCTCTTAGGTCTCGCCATCCAAGACAAAAGAAAGAGGAGATATGATCGAGGAGTCGCCTTCGTTCAGGATGATTGCTACGGGTAGGATGAGCGATTTCGAGTTGTTATCGTTGTATTTTTCTTCTTAAGTATGGCCAGGGGGTTGAACCTATTAGGACAAAGGGTTCAACATTAGTTTTTTTTCAATCTTGTCATTTTACCTGAGTTATATAAATTAGGATCTGTCCGGGTGACATAGTCACCGACCATATACGTTGCCTTTATCATGTTTAGCATTCGTTAGATGTGGGTTGGTTATCTCAGATGGGTTAGCCTAAGTTTTCGCTCTGGTCATGTTTCAGACCCATGGTTAGAAATAAGTCTCTTAGGTAATTACCAAAATAGTTGCTTGTCATGATTTTTGATTGCCTTGAGGAGTAGTATGATGAATGTTATAAGCCATAGATATTGTCACGACCCGCACCCTGTTTAGGGGCACGAGCACGTGGGTACGTCCAGCCTACGCCACAGAGTCGGCGGTAGAACGCTATCTAGGTCATCTAGAACATATAATATCTAAGACACAATAATATAACCTGTCATCTCTGCATGGAGAAATATAATCATAACTCAATCACATAATTCAAAGGAAGATAAGCACGGAATGATAATGATAAAGATGGAAATAGATAGTCTGAAATAAATATGGGGTCACAAACTCCAGTTCAGAATTTAAAGACATAAAACCAAACCAAATAAGTTCTACAGATCCAAAGTATCAAGCTGGAATGCAAATCCAGACAAAAGCTAGTTAATCTAAGTCACTATAAGCGGTGCGTCCTCTACGTACACCGGATCCACAGGCAGGTCCTGGTCATAGACTCCATCTATGC
The DNA here is from genome assembly GCA_029216955.1 of Iris pallida. Classification (NCBI taxonomy): domain Eukaryota; kingdom Viridiplantae; phylum Streptophyta; class Magnoliopsida; order Asparagales; family Iridaceae; genus Iris; species Iris pallida. The sequence goes on along the minus strand of JANAVB010025398.1, from coordinate 1,199,865 downwards.
CAAACCCGTAGAAGGTCGGGAAATCTGCATCTAAATCCTCTGAAAAACAATAGGGGTTATCATGTCAGGATATGAGCAAGTACAAATGCCAACAGCAGTTCTATTTGAATTGACAAGTACCATAAGAGACAATTATAATAAAATACAAGATGAAATGTCAAAACTGGAAGTAAACAGTACAAGTGAAACTGGATATCATGTCAGGGTATGAAATACTAGAATGTAAAATAGTACATGAATATCTGATGTATAATATAAATATAAACAGTGCCTTGAGATATTAGAGCGTTATGTGATCGGCTTGGGTTAAGATCATGAATATCAGATATTAAAGCATTCTATAGATCCAAAGTATCAAGTTGGAATACAAATCCAAACAAAATCTAGCTAATCTAAGTCACTAAAGGCGTTGCGTCCTCTACATACACCAAATCCACAGGCAGGTCCTAGTCGTAGACTCCATCTATGCCAAACCCGTAGAAGGTCAGGCAATCTGCATCTAAATCCTCTGAAAAACAATGGAGGTTATCCTGTCAGGATATTATTGACCCAAACTAAATTACAGTCAACCAAATATTGACAACTTAATAATATGATACTTGTCATAATTAAATATGACACATCAAGACAGAACTCAGTACAAGACGGACGCCGTCTCTCTTGCAGTGTACTCGTTTTTAGAGTCTGTACTATTTTACATTTTTTGAGTGTAGCTAAATGTAAACTGAGTAGCACTGGGTATTCTTCGCTTAAACATTATCTTCCAAACAAACCTAAAGCTCCACCAAGCCAAACTAGCCAACAAAAGCCCAGTTGAACATTCTGTCATATGGAGACAAAGTTCGGGCCGAACTCTGCCTCCACACAAAGTTCAGGCCAAACTCTATCCCCTGATTTTTAGGACCCTAATTGTTAGGGTTTGCTGTATGCTAGTTGTTCAACGGCCATAAATTTAAATTCTTGACACAGAATTCTGGCCGAATTCTGCCTATCCCAACTAGTATAAATAGGCCTTGAATTCTCTCATTTTGAATCATCCAATTATCTCTTCTTCTCTTCTCTATAAGCCTCATACAAGCCTTAACCTTTCCATCTATTATCCACAAGCTTCCTAAGCCAAAAAGTGCTCAGTGCTATTCAGTTAGGAGTTTGTGCAAGAGTCAAGAAAGTCGCTTGGAAAATTCCAAGCATCGCCACAACGATCTTTGTAAGAAGTTGACGTGCTCTTCTGAAGAAATGGTACGGGATGTAACTACTATTTCATAAATAGTGGATTTAATCCTGAGCTAGAGTTCTCAGGCCTGGTCTAGTCCTCCACGAGGGAAACCAGGTTAAAAACGACTGTGTTTGTGTATGCTCTCTTGATCTTTTTTTATTTCCGCATGTACTACTCTGATTATTTTCTATTGGTGAAAAGAGTTAATTTTTATTTGGTCATTATTGTTATAAACTCTATTCATCCCCTCTAGAGTTGCATATCTATTCTTCAATTGGTATCAGAGCCAGGTTCTCTTAACAAGGACTAACATCCTAGAGCTGATCCATGGCAACCACACAACCTATGTTTTCCAACAATGGTGAGGGACAGTACACTCATAGGCCACCCCTATTTGATGGAACCAACTACACCTATTGGAAAACTATGATGAGTTTCTATCTCAAGTCTCTAGACTTTGACCTGTGGACCATTGTCACCGATGATTACAAAAAGCCTGCCAGAATAGTTATCGAGGGAGATCTCATCGAAAAACCCAACAATATATATTCTGATGAGAAAAAAAATAAGCGAGTCTAGATGCTAGATCTATTAATGCTCTTTTCTGTACAATAGACAGGAATAAATTTAACAGGGTCTCAACATGCACCACCTCGCACGAAGTATGGAAGCTTCTAGAAGTGACGCATGAAGGAACCACTCAAGTCAAGGAATCTAAGATCAGTCGTCTGACTCAAGAATACAAGGCATTCAAGATGAAGCCGAACGATATGATCACTCAAATATTCACAAGGTTTCTTGACGTCATCAATCCTCTGTCATCTCTTGGCAAACAATACTCCAATCATGAGAAGATCCGCAAGTTACTTAGGGGGCTACCGAAGATCTGGAACCCTAAGGTAACATCAATTATATAAGGCAATGATCTCACCAAAATGTCTATGAAAACTTTGATGGGAAAGCTGATGACCCACGAGCTTGACCTCAAAGACTTCGACGAACCTAATCCAAAGGCAAAAGAGATTGCCCTAAAAGCTCATCGTCGAAGGGCTGATCCTGAAGAGACTGACGACGATAATTCAGAAGATGATTATCAAGCTCTTCTAGTCCGTAACTTCAAGAAGTTCCTTCATTTCAATCAAAAAAAGAAGGAACAACAAGAAGACGACGAGGAAGAACCAACGTGCTACGGCTGCAAAAAGACTGGACATGTTCGAAAGGACTGTCCCTTTACAAAGAAAGATAACAGATATGAGAAGCCATACAAGAAGCCCTCTTCGCAAAAGTACGCCAACACTAGTATTTGGCACAAAAGTGAAGCCAGTGATTCTGAGGAAGAAGACGACTCTCCTCGAGACACTGCTAATGTCTGCCTAATGGCAACATCCGAGAAGGTAACTAGCGAAACTCTTGATGACTTTATATTTGATGAACTTGGCAATGCCTTTAATTGTTAGGGTTATATACTAAAAGCATCACTTTTGTAGTAACCTTATTTCCTTAAATTTTGAATGAGAATCATATGGGCAAATGTTTATATATTGTATTTGTTGCAAGTGTTAATACAAATGTCTGATATTCTATATTGTAGATAATATGGTGTGTGGTGTCACACAGAAGATCATATTATCAGTTTCCTATGGAGTATATAAATAGTTCACAACCTAGATGGACTTGGATAATCTATTGGAAATGTTGTAGTGTAATCTTGTATTAGTCTATCTTGACTATAGGTTTATACTAGTACACTTTGTGTGTATTGAACAGGACCACTTGAGGTTGTTCTCTTTGTACTGACTACATAAGAGAACAAACACCTCTGTTATTATGGATGCTTGTGCTCTTAATCTGGATATAATAACGGACATGTATATGCAGTGTGCATTACTTTTACTCATAAAAGAGTGAGATTCATTATGGATCAACGACCTCTATGAATTGGGTAATAACATTGTATGTATGATAGGTTGTTGATTATAAATGGAATCCATGTCCCAATACATCGGGTTGATGATGTCCCCTTAAGGAGCTCATAAGGATTGTCATGTAAACCCTGCAGGTGAATTATATCCGACATGACAAATAAAGTTGAGCGGTACTACTTAAGGATAAAAGATGTCGAATCAATATAGTTATCAGTAACTCAATTTGATCGACGGACATACGATATCTTAACATGGAGAGCCAAACGAGCATATAATAAAAGGAGCCCACAAACATAATTTGGGATTAAGGAGGTAGTGCAACAATAGCTCATTAGTGGACCGAACTATTGTTAATGGGCCTGGATTGTGTGTTCGGGCTGAACACTGGATATCCATATCCATTAGGAGGCCTAACCCTAATTTCTCCTCATGGTCCCTGCCGTAGCCTATATATATCCTCTATTCTCTGGCCGCCAGATTACTGATCAGAAATCTAAAACTTTATCTAAATTCGTGATTCACGTAAGGAGAGAAAGAAAGGACTGCCAAGGAGAAGAAAAGGTTGGGAGATCGTCGCCCACACAACGTCCAACCCGAGGAAGGAATACGTGCAGAAGATCTTGGGGTCGTCCGCTCGAGATTGCCAAGAATTACTTGTCTCCTTTCTGCCGTAGGTATAATTCATGAACCCTAGTTTCCGCCTATGAAGGGTTAGAACACGTATTAGATCTGTTTAACTTTCTATCGATCAATACGCACACCAATGGAAGGGTCTTGGGAATCCCCAGTTCCATCAATGACTTTCTAAATGATCATAAGAAAGTCATTAGTAAATATAAGCATGCCAAGGAGAAAATCAAAGGCTGTGAAATAGAGACTCAAAATCTTTCTTCTTTACTTAATAATGTTAGAGACACTCCACCCACGAAAGTCACTAATGAGGTGTCCAAGCTTAAATTAAGCTTACATGATGCCGAAACACTTATTGAGAAGCAAACACGTAAGATCTCAGCACTCAACAAAGAGCTTGCTGAAGAAAAGAACAAACACAAGATCTCTATTGCTAAGATTGATGGTCTGAATGCTAAGTGCAATGAACTGAATGCTGTCTCTAAGAAATTAGAGATCAGATTGGGGAAACAGGTTGCTCAACCTCAAACCCAATAACACAGTCACAAAACACACATTAAAACACCAGACCTCTCATAATAGTAAAACAAGTCACCCACATACAGCACGTAACCGTGCTTATATGTACACGTACTTTCATGCAGCACGTAAACCACATGCACGTAGATATCACTCTCAATCTACTCATAACTATTATCCTGCTACTACACATAGATATAACTATTATCCTGCTACTGCACATAGATATAACTATTATCCTGCTGCTACACATAGTTACTATCCTGCTGTTTCACATAACTATCACCATACTGCATATAGACATCACTATCAACCTGCTCACAAATAGGCATGCTACTTACACATACTGTGGATTACATGGTCATATCTCACCACGGTGTAGAATTAGGAAATTAGTTGATATTAATCTATATGTTTGGGTACCGAAGATTAATATTTCAGGACCCATAAGAACTTGGGTACCAAAGGTCACATCTACTCATGATGTAGGTGGACCTTCCTTCCTCAACTAAAATCAAGTGGATTCTCGATAGTGGATGCTCGCGACATATGACGGAAGACACAAATCTTTTTGCATCACTATCGATGAAGAGGAAAGGATATGTATCATTCGGTAACAATTTAAAGGGCTACATCATAGGTAATTGTACTATTGATTATCCTCCTTCTCCTGTAATAAAAGATGTCCGCCTAGTGACCGAGTTAAAGCATAACCTACCCAGCATAAGTCATCTTGCTGATCATGGATATGATATTAACTTTGGAAAGAATAAATGCTACATTTATGATAGGTCAACTAGAGACATTGCTTTTGAACGGATAAGAGAAGATAACATTTATATTTTCTATCTATCTAGAAATACTAACAGTGCAGGAAGATGCCTCTACGCCCACAAGGATGAAAGACTGTTGTGGCACCAGCGTCTTGGTCATGACAATATGGATACTATATCTAGACTATCGACAAAGAAGCTAGTAAGAGGTCTGCCCGACCTCACATTCAAGAAGGATACGGTATGTGCCGAATGTGAACTAAATAAGGCAACCAAATCGTCTTTTAAATCCATAAATATTGTAGTACTACTAGACCCTTGCGATTACTGCACATGGACTTATTTGGTCCCAGTAGAGTAGCCAGTCTTGGTGAAAAACTCTATGCATTTGTTATTGTAGATAATTTTTCAAGATTTAATTGGGTTTTCTTCCTTACAAACAAAAGCGATACTATTTCAGTTTTCAAATTCTTTGCCAAAAAGGTCCAAAACAAAAAAGGCTACATGATTACTCAAATCCGAAGTGATCATGGAGGCGAATTCAAAAATTCTGATTTTGAAAAGTTTTACGAAACAAATGGTTTTGATCATGAACTTTCTTGTCCTAGAACTCCTCAATAAAATGGTGTTGTGGAGCGGAAGAATAGGACTCTTGGCGATATGGCTAGAGTCATGTTGAATAAATTTTTTACTTCTGAAATATTTTTGGGCAGAAGCTGTCAGTACAGCTTGCCATGTTTTAAATAGGGTGCTTATTCGACCTATTTCGAAGAAAATACCCTATGAGCTTTCGTTTGGTAGGACTCCAAATGTCTCTTATTTTAGAGTATTCGGTTGTCGCTGTTTTATCCTAAATACTAAAGACAACTTAGGCAAGTTTGATGCCAAAGCTGACGACGGTATTTTCTTGGCTATGCTGCCAAGAGTAAGGGATATAGAGTGTTCAACAAACGCTCAATGATTGTAGAAGAATCTACTAATGTGATATTTGATGAGGAAAATAGTACAGCGGCTATCCCCGACGATGATGTTGAACCATCAACATCCACACCGAGGAATACCACCCCTGAAACCAATTCTCTAGAGGGCTTACCGAAGAAGTTCGAGTTCAAGCCGTCACACCCAAAAAACTTGGTAATATGTGAGGTATCACGCGGAGTAAGTACTCGATCATCTTTAAGAGATTCTATTGCTAGCACTGCTTTCATTTTGCAAATTGAGCCTAAAAATGTTTTAGAAGCTTTTAATAATGAATTTTGCATTTCCGCCATGCAAGAAGAACTCAACCAATTCGAAAGAAGCCAGGTCTGGAAACTTGTCCCTAAACCGGCTAACCATTCGATTATTGGTACTAAATGGGTTTTTTGTAACAAAGTAAATGAAGATGGTTCAATCACTCGCAACAAAATGCATCTAGTAGCTCAAGGATACAACCAAGAGGAAGGTATCGACTACGATGAGACGTATGCTCTAGTTGTAAGACTTGAATCCATTCGGATGCTTTGTGACTTTGCAAACTTTCAGAATTTTAAACTTTTTCAAATGGATGTCAAAAGTGTTTTTCTGAATGGTTTTATTAAGGAGAAATTTTTGTAAAACAACCCCCTGGTTTAAAAAATTACAAATTTCCTGACCACATTTTCAAGCTTAAGAACGTGCTCTATGGCCTCAAACAAGCCCCCAGAGCTTGGTATGAACGCCTAAGTAATTTTTTTCTAGATAAAGGTTTTTCAAAATAGAAAATTGACACTACACTTTTGATCAAAACTTTTCAAGACACCATTCTTTTAGTTCAAATTTATGTTAATGATATCATATTTGGGTCCACTAATGAAAATCTATGCCAAGAATTCGCTAAGTGTATGCAGAACGAATTTGAGATGAGCATGATGGGGGAGCTCAATTACTTCTTTGGACTGCAAGTCAAACAAAATTTGCAAGAAACATTCATCAGCCAATCAAAATACACAAAGGATATGCTGAAGAAGTTTGATCTTGACAACGTCAAACTAATCAGCACTCCCATGGCTACTACGACCAAGCTGGAACCTGATGAAAGCGGCAAACCTGTTGACCAACGTAAGTATCAAGGTATGGTTGGTAGTCTATTTTACCTAACTTCTAGTTGTCCCAATATCATGTTTAGTATTTTTTTGTGTGCTCGCTATCAATCTAGTCCTAAGGAATCACACATGTTCGTCGTTAAGCGTATCTTTCGATACCTTAAGGGTACAGTTACAGTGGGCTTGTGGTATCCCAAATCTACATCCTTTGACCTTATTGGTTATTCGGATGCTGATTTTGGGGATGCAAAGTCGACCGTAAAAGTACGAGCGATACGTGTCATTTATTAGGCAAGGCTCTAGTCTCATGGTTTAGCAAGAAGCAGAATTCTGTCGCACTATCCATAACAGAAGCTGAATATATCGGAGCTGGTCGGTATTGTGCACAAATTCTGTGGATGAAGTAAACCCTTGCAGACTACAACCTATCTTTTATGCACATTCCTATATTCTGTGATAACACTAGTGCTATCAACCTTACTAAGAACCCTATATGTCACTCACGCACGAAACATATTGAAATTCATTACCACTTTTTGCGTGATCATCAACAAAATGGCACTATAAGTTTAGAATTTATTGACACTGATCATCAGCTGGCAGATTTCTTTACAAAACCACTATCCGAAGAGCGATTCAACTTTCTTTGTCGTGAATTAGGAATTTTGGATGAAACGGTTATTCATTAAATTGGTCTGCGTAAATATCGATTATGTCATATATCTTTATGGTGACTTTGCTATGGGTACAAGACGAAAGGGTCCTTCTGACAACAAGGCGTAAAAGCCTAAGCGACACGGTGTACTAGTCTTCGGACTACCGCTAGCTGGGATCCGCCCCATACAGCTACCCCATGGCAGTTTCATCGTAATGATCGTTGTCATAAATCCTTGTTTATTATATGGTTCAATTTTATTTATACCTTAGTTAATTCAAAATATTCTAAATTCAACTTCATTTTGTTATATTCATGGTTTCTTTCACAATCACACTTTTGATTTTCATCAAAGATTTGCACCTCATTCATTTTTCAAATCTCCAACACTTAGCCATTTTTTGACTATCTTGAGTTCTGGCCTCAGCACCCAAAACTCGGGCCGAACTCTACCTTACACAGAGTTCGGGCCGAGTTCGGTCTGCTGTTTCCAGAACTCCCCATTGCTCTCAGCCATCCATCTATTTTGATCCTACGGTCCAGGATCAACCCGACCAGCCGAACACCCTTTTATATTTTTGGGATTTCCTTCTTTCTCCTCTCCATTGCCTCATCTAAAACCTCGCCAACTTCATCCTCTCCAAACCCTAACCCTAGAATTCTCTATCTACTGTAGTTTTCTTCCCCAAACTCAAGGAGCATAGCATTTGGATCCTTCTATTCCATCTTCTACTACTCTCTTGAGGTATAACTCACTCTCTTTTTCTCCATCTCAATTTCAAATTTCTTTCATTATCAATGGCACCTAGGTTGTTCAATAGGAGAAAGAGGACTAGAACCGAGGGTGCTTCCTCATCTAACCCCCCTCCTCAAGATGTTTAACCCATTCATCTACTTTTCAATCCACCACCACCTAATGACCCCAATACATTCAATGATCAAATTTTTGTTTCATTGGAAGTCTCCAATGAATGGTTCAATAACTTTCGGTCAAGGAGTGTGTACGCGGGTGATTCCATCAATTTTACAATATTTTCTAGATATGACTCTTTGTTTCATGATCTTTGTCTCGATGAGTTAGTTTCTACAAATTCACTCATATACTTGAATGTTATCCAAATATTTTACTGTAATCTCACTTTTGACGACACACGAATATATTTTCATGTTGCTGGAATTGACATCTCTTTTGATGATTTTGAACTTGCGGAATATCTCGAGATTCCAGAACCCAACTCTTGGAAAAAACTTGTAGATACACGCAAGTTTCAATTTCCCAATGGGTCGTCCCCTGAGAGTTTCAAGGATGATTTGTGTACTCCAAACACACGTCCACGCAAGTTACTTGCTAAATTCCTTAACCCATATTTCTACGAACTTCATCGTATCGTCTTCTCCACGATCTTGTCCAAAGCAGGATCGACTGATGAAGTTACTTATTTTGAGATCTCTGCACTCTATCATCTTCAATTCCATGTTCCCGTTCAACCTTTCACGCACTATAATGGACTGGATGATTAGTGCACGGAAGAGGCCTAAATCATTGGTCTATGCTCTTTATTTGCCAATGGTTTTTCGTGCGTTCCACATTCCTCTTGATGAGTGCTAGTTTCTTCCAGCCCCTGCCTTTCTGTCTAAGGCAAGGTGGCTTCTAGCAGCTGTCGAGTCTCCTGCTGAGTCCGAGCATTCCGGGTCTGATGCTCAGGCTAATGCACCTGCTTTTGGGCAACCTGCGCCCGAGCCACCTGCTACTCTCGAGTTTATCCAGACCATGCTTCGCGACCGTTTTATATTGGAGGATGACTGCTGGACCCAGCTCGACTATCATACCACTTTGCAGATGAGTGCCATCAGCAACTCATTACATGACATTCGGTACTCCATGTCTCGGCATCCCACTATGCCCCTTCCTATGGAGCGGGATCCATCTCGTCCGGTTACCGTATCGACGACCCATGGGTTATGCGATATCTGGATCCGGATGCAGCTTTTGTGGATCCTCGTCATTCAGATACTGATCCATCTGACACCGCTGGACCATCTCGTGCTCCATGATGGATGTGGTTCCGTACCTGCTGCTGCTACTGCTGATGATCTTATTTAGTTTTATGTATTATGGACTTATGCTTATGTAGTTTCATTTTCTTGTATGAGTACATTTTCAGTTTCTGTGGATCTTTAGCTTTTATCTGCAGTTATCATATTATTATTATTGTGTGCTTGCTAGTTAATCCTTTTACAGTCTTCTGCCTATCTGTGTTGTGATTCATTTTGATAAATGCCAAAAAGGGGGAGATATATTTGATATTTATATCCCTATCATATTGTGTGATATATATCTGTGTTTTGGAGAAGATAATGTATAATCAGGATAAATCACATTGGTTTACGGGAAGCTATGTTTATGGGGGTGCTATGATTACGGGGAAGCTACTTCATTCTATACTTGTGCCCAAGTATGAACATTGAATATACAAATATCATTTTTGTCAATTATCAATATAGGGGAGATTGTTGACCCAAACTAGATCACAGTCAACCAAATATTGACAACTTGACAATATGATACTTGTCATAATTTAATATGGCACATTAAGACAGAACTCAGTGCAAGACGGACGTCGTCTCTCTCCTGTAGTGTACTCATTTTTAGAGTCAGCACAATTTTACATTTATTGAGTCTAGCTAAATATAAACTGAGTAGCACTGGGTATTCTTGGCTTAAACATTATCTCCCAAACAAACCCAAAGCTCCACCAAGCCAAACTAGCCCACAAAAGCCCATTTGAACATTCTGTCATATAGAGACAGAGTTCGGGCCGAACTCTGCCTCCACACAGAGTTTGGACCGAACTCTGTCCCTTGGTTTCCAGGACCCTAATTTTTAGGGTTTGTTGTATGCTAGTTGTCCAACGGCCATAAATTTAAATTCTTGACACAGAATTCTGGCCGAATTCTGCCTATCCCAACTAGTATAAATAGGCCTTGAATTCTCTCATTTTGAATCATCCAATTATCTCTTCTTCTCTTCTCTATAAGCCTCATACAAGCCTTAACCTTCCCATCTACTAGCCACAAGCTTCCTAAGCCTAAAAGTGCTCAGTGTTATTTAGTTAGGAGTTTGTGCAAGAGTCAAGAAAGTCGCTTGAAAAATTCCAAGCATCGCCACAGCGATCTTTATAAGAAGTTGACGTGCTCTTCTGAAGAAAAGGCATGGGGTGTAACTACTATTTTACAAATAGTGGATTTAATCCTGAGCTAGAGTTCTCAGGCCTGGACTAGTCCTCCACGAGAAAACCAGGTTAAAAACGACTGTATTTGCGTATGCTCTCTTGATCTTTTTATTTCCGCATTTACTACTCTGATTATTTACTGTTGGTGAAAAGAGTTAATTTTTATTTGGTCATTATTGGTATAAACTCTATTCACTCCCCTCTAGAGTTGCCTATCTGTTCTTCAGATATGAGCAAGTACAAACGCCAACAGCAGTTCCATGTGAATTGACAAATACTGTAAGAGACAATTAGAATGAAATATAAGATAAAATGTCAAAATTGGAAGTAAACAGTACAAGTAAAACTGGATATCATGTTGGGGTGTGAAATACTGGAATGTAAAATATTACAGGAATATCTGATATATAAATATAAACAGTACCTTTTGATATTATAATGTTATGTGATCGGCTTGGGTCAAGATCAGGCTGTTTTATTTGGCCCAGCTATCACAAGAAGGATATATATAGGTCTAGCCGGCCAACATGGAAAGCAAGCACAAGAAGTAACGGATCTCACTACACCCTACATGCGGTGAGGGTGGAGCAAGCACAAGAAAGTTACATGATGGATATGATCACATAACCTCTAATAACTTCCCACACTACCAAAATATCTCATATTAGCGACGCCAAACGACGCTAAACAGCCACAAAATGTCGCTAATTGAAAATAGCGACGTATTTAGCGATGTTTCAGGCATGTCGCGTTATTCATGGTCGCTATTAGGGAAAACGTTGTTATTCGTCGCCATAGAGACGTAGATCGGCGATGCATTACGTCGCTAGTATTTGCGACTTTTACCGACAACAACGTTGCTAATTAGCGACGTAAACTTTCATTGATGATTGTCGCTGTCCGTTCAGATTTTAGCGACGTTAAATTAGTGATTAGCGACGTTGTCCGACTCCATATCTGGGAATTTTTTGGTTGCCACATCATTATTTTAGCGACGTTACGATACTTGAATATCGACGTCTAGATACTAGATTAGATGACCTGTACAGTTTGCCACGTCAACGCATCTTCGACGTTCTGTGACGATTAGTGATGTTTGGTTCTCAGGTTTGCGACGTTCTAGCGACGTATGTATGCGTCGCTGACCATCGCTGAACGTCGCTAATTCCAAAAAAATTGTAAAAAAATAGCAGACAATATGCATTTCACATAATAACAGTTACATTAAAAATATTGTACCTGTATTTAGAGTTTCAGTTTACAAATAATAGACCCAAAGCAACCCTCCGTAGAATTCCCTGGGTTCTTCGACCCCTTCGATGGAACACTCAACACCGGTAAACGAATATAGAGACAAATAATAATAATGCACTACTAATAATCAATAAATAGAATCGAACGGTCAGAAAGACAAGAAATAGCCGAGTGGATACAAATCCACTACCAAACGGCTATAAAAAGTGTGTCCGATAATATTCAACATAACATAACACAAATAGTCATATCCGGGATAAAATAAATACATAAACCAATAAGTACATAAAGACCCAACAATGGGTCACCAACACAACAAATAAAAACAAGTCCAATAAAGGACTACGCCTGGTCAGGAGGAGGAGGAGTAGGCAGTGCCTGCACCTGGGACACCAGGAACCTATACTGCTTGGGGGTCAATATCATCGGTGACGACCCATCAGTAGGAGGAAGACCGTCACCATGTTGGGGTTCGTACCCTTCTTTACTTGTTATAATAAAATGTTTGTCATTGAAATTAAACATTTTATTACTACTTTCATTAAAATAATATATTACAGTAAAAAACGTACCAGGCGACGAAAATATTCTGTCATGGGAATCGAGCCACCATACCACTTCCCTGCTTTCGTCCTAGCCACGTTCGCCTTCTCCGACCGTTCATTATACCTGGGAGCGTCGAATCTAGCCTTCATGGCAGTCCACTACTCGGGCTTGATCCAACCTTGGATCCCTTTTCTAGAACGGTCTCGAGCCTTCTGGTCGTCGATCGTATCCTGGATCAACTTGGCGGCAACGACAGAAAATTGCTTCTCAATTGTCTCAACCCGGTGTGGTGGATAAAAATATGTTTTCTACAAGAATTAAATAAGTTAGCTATACAATATGCATAAAATATAATTTATACTAAAAGCAATATACTTTAGTTACCTTGAAGTGGGCAAACCAGAATGCCTTCCTCTCGTCCGAGGCATCCGAGTAGTTGATCCAAGGCCCGTCGTAGTTGGACCTCATAAATAGCACAAATGCCCTCTGAACTGACCGGGGACGATATCTACACAACGATAATTAAATTCATTAACATATAGATATAAGTATGAATAAATGTTAACTAATTAACTTACTTTTGTCACGACCCGCACCCACCGTGAGGGTACGAGTACGTAACAGCGCCCAGCCTACGCCGCAGTGTCGGCGGTAGAACGCTGTCTTAGGTCACAACATCTAACAATATAAAGCTAAGCAGTTTATATTCCCCGAATGGGGGTGACATAGCAGAAGTAAACTCAATCATAACTAAGGAAGAAGAAAGCACGATATGATATAGAACTCAAGAAAAATACAGATGATCAGACAGTCTAAGATAACATCTCAGCAGATATCCAGAGTACAAGATCTCAGCTACTGAATAAGAAAGAATATACAACCCAGATCTCAAAGGCAGAAATAAAGTCTATCTACTAGTCTCAAGATAACATAAGTAAGATAAGCCTAACTAAGCTAGTCTAGGCAGTAGGGTAAAGTCGTCAGCTAGAGCTGTCCCGTAGAAGGTATCCACGTAGGCCTCCTTCTCGTCCTCTGTAATATTTTTAACAGGTCCAGTCAGGACAGGAGCGAGCACAATACATCTCAACAGATCATAGCAGGTTAGAAAATATAATCATGTAGTAAAGTAAGATACATGAACTGAAAGAAAGTACAGAATGTAAACAGAGAGAGAACTGTAATAGAAACATCTACTATAAGTAGAAAGCTACCAGTGACTAGTGATTTAGAGTACAAAGTCGACATATGAACGGCTTGATTTGCACATGGCTATACTAAAGAGGCGTACATGGCTATTCTACTTTAGAATTGTTCACATGACTATTTATACTCCCCCGTACCCCCAATCAATACACAAGGATCCAGCCAGGTTATGTTATGATTCCATGCAAAGGCCCACAAGGGGTGATACATGGAGGGCCCATAAATGGGTGATCTGGAAATGCCCATAAATGGATAATCTAGGAATGCCCATAAATGGCTGATTCAAAGAAGACTGTGATCATGAGAGTACATGTCACAAGTGATCAATGAACCGTGAAGCATAGTGATACACCATGTAAGTGAAACGCACAGAACATGTGGTATCCGATGCTCCTGAGGGGATAACATCTCAAGAAATAATCCATATAGTACTAATCCGTGTGACCAACGTGACAGTATCAAGTAAAGTAATTTAAAGCAGAAAAATAATTCTAAGCAGGATATGAAATGATCAGAGAATGTACTCGCCTCGTATCTGAATGTCTGAAGTAAATATACTGTCCGAGATGAGGTACCTGACTCCTATTTAGAGCAACACAAGTCAAGATGTATACAGAGGGTGATATATGGAATGTATAATGCATCTGCATGCTGTCTAGGTCAAACTAGACTAAAGTTAACTCTTGGTCAACTCTAGTCAACCACACTAGTCAAACTAGGTCAACTAGGTCAAATCCTAGCCCAAACAAGTCTAACAAGTCTTACTAGGCCTAACCAAGCCTAGGCTAGCACTCACATACCATACACAAGTCTATACAAGCTATCAAACCTACAATTTACATACTACATTATTCATGCATATATTGTATTACCTATTTTACATATCATACAAGCCTATATACATTGTATTCTACATTGTATCACCCATTGACATGCCTAATTACTGCACATGCCCTTCTGTGAATTCATGAAAAGAGAATATGATAAAAGTCATAAACAATATTGTGATTGTCATGTACTAAAGTGTGCTCTAAAAATAATAGCAAAATAACAAAGATCATTGAAGTTTTGAACATATACTAGATAAACCAAAATGGCTATGTAGCATCTAACAGATCAGGATTAGCTTTTGCAATCTATGGCAGCAAAATATATAAAACATTTCATATCCCAGTGTTTTACTATTTCAACATCATTGCCTAGCTTAGCATTATCATAAACAATTAATTATTAGTCTAGATGAAAATATATCCCAGTTTTCATTTTAGTTAAACATTACAAACTAAAACTCAGTTAGATATAGGAATCATTTGCAATAAAACCAATCAATCAATGGAACAAAAGGCTTGAAAATTCTCAGGTTTCTGTGAATCACAAAACAGTGTATTAAACAGGTAATTGCAACTCAGAAATTCGATTTCAGTTTACATGGGTGAGAGTGTAAATGTGTGTGTGGGTGAAACTCAGTTTTGTGACTGTGTGTGTAAAATGAAACTGTGTATAGGAGAGTCATGTGTGTGTGTGTAAATCTGTGAGCAAGAGTGTGATCACAAATGTGTGGTACAAATTCATGTGTTCAAGTGTGTCAATACAAGAGAGTGTTACACACAGATTTAGGCTCATGTGCAGGGGATGTATAGGCAGTAATGTACAGCCGTGTGACATAGTGTTCAGGATTTTATTTAGAAATCTCAGGTTCTCTGTATTCAGTCCTAGGTTCTCATGTGTAGGCGTGTGGGCCATTAGGATAATATCCTGTTCTCAGGAATTTAAACAGTGAAGTGTGTCATGGTAGCAGTACACATAGGTCCCTGTGTGTGGTATGAAGTGGGGGTGAAGGAAAGGGAAAACAGTACACAACAGTTGATAATAATTCCCAGGTTTCCAGAGTGAAATGTGAGTGTATAGATACATAGAAATTACTGTATGTGTCAATCTCATAATTCAGTGGAGTGCAAAAGTGTAATGAACATTATGTTTTCAGTAAAACAGGGTTTAGTGTCTAGCAATGTATTCCCAGGTTCAAAATGTTCTCAGGAAACATAGGGAATGTGTCAAGTGATTCACATATATGTGTGTGACACGTAAAGGGTGTCAGGTTTTTAGGTAGTAGTGAATAATGTGTGAACATGCTCAGATTAACATGGTAGTTTAGAGAGGGTGAGTGTAATACCTATATGTATACATACAAACAATCAATTTGAAACTAAACTCAAAACCAATTGAAGATCACACCATGAACCCAACTTCAGTGATACACAAGTTCACAGATTTAATCTATTCAACAGTCAACCACCAAATTTCCACATTCGTATCCCATTCCTCAAACAAATAATAAACCAAACTCTCAGCAACCTAATACATATGTAGGGAGTCTAGATTAACCATTTAACAGTATTTTAAACAGGTAATTTGCAATTTAAACTCAGGAACAAACAGTTCAGTTAACAGGGTTTCAGTACAAAATAGGAATCAATGATTCGACCCTAAATTCCATCACAAAAATCACAAACAATAGTTGTTAAATAGTGTAGCATGTGTACACGTGTCTTGTGTGTCCTCACGTGTCCAAAAAACACGACACAGGCGTGTCTAACACGATGCAAACACATGGGGTGCACCCAGTGTTGCACAGTATCGTGCACGTGTCCGTAGAACACGACACATGACACGTAGGGTCTTGTGGTCATACCCACGTGTAGCCCATGTGTCAGGCTATACATAGGACCCAACACGACACGACCATGTCGTGTCCAGAGTGGACACGACTCGCATATCAGTACGCGATTCAGACTGAACGCGCACACGTATAAGACATGTATGCGAGTCCTGGCGTGTCCGACACGACGCTGCTGGACACGAGGCTTGGGGGACAGGTTCGCAGACACTGCCCCTCCTCTCAGTCCAAGCACGGCCTGCTACGTGGCCTGTGCACTGAGCACGAGGCCACGAGCAGCAGGGGAAACCCTAGCCGCATGCGAGGCTGTGTCCACGCCATCGTACGGACACGACACGACACAGAAACGTGTTCAGAACATTGGAAACATGTAAGCGACACAAAAACCTAATTTTCTATTCAAACAAAATCAGAAATTATGAACGAAATGCCCACTGTGGCATTTCGTCGAACACCTACGAATGCACACTGATACGTGTCCGATACAGACACGTAAAGGACACGAGACCTATCAAAACCTATACCAACAGTTAGAGGACACCTAGGGCTTCCTATCCATGTCTAGAAACTGAAATTTTATGGAGGGAATGAAAAGTTACCTAGGTGTGTACTTCCTCAAGGAAAGCTTCAAAATGGGGGATCCTTCTTGCAAGCCCCCAAGCTCCAAATTGTCCCAAATTCGAGAACAACCTCCATGAACAGTAGGGAAATGAAATTTAGATTACTATGGAAGAAGTTTGAATGAAAAAGGATTGATATTGATCAAAATAGGAAGAGTTTCAATGGAGACAAACCTTGTTCTCTAGAAAATGAAGGGATGGATAAAAGAGGCAACTAAATTTGAGAGGGATTAAATAGTGATGGGGGAATCCCTAGACTGGTCATAAATGCTAGGGTTAGGGTTTTGGGGAATCAATCTAAGGGCTCTCATTCCATCCAGTATATTCAATGGTCAAAATCTAGGTCCCCCTTTAATCAAGTTGCAACCTAGTTTATTCTAACTAGTCATGACTTAACCAACTAACCAATACTAACTAATACTAGCCAAGGCTAACTAAGACTAGCTATGTCTAATCTAGGTTAGGTCCAATCTAGGTTAGGGCTAATAACAATAACATGGCAATCAATTAAATAATATTAAATCATACCATTCAAAATAATATATATTAAATTCTAAATAATTATAATAAATTCAAATAAATTCAAGATAACCAAAATACCCTCAAGCTAAATGTACTAAACAAAATCTCTACCCACATGGTTAGGCTCTAGGGCAGACAGTCTCTCCGGCTTCACTAGCTGCACATCAAAATCACAAGTCATGATATTTAAATAGTTTTAAAATGATTAAAAATTACCAAAAATCATATTATTATTTAAATATCATAATTAAATAAATTAAAACACAAAATTTCAAATTACCTTCATTTTAGAAACTGGGTGTTATAACTTTGTAGGCCCGTCGGACCAAATCTCCATCCTCGTCTCGTCCGGAGGGGCGTACGGAGATCGCTCGGATCATATGTCGACGGCGTCGGTGCGACCTCCTCCACCCGCTCCTCCGTCTCCATATTACCGTCAGTAGGAGGACTGCTGCTGGACGGGCTAGGATCAGGACTGCAACTGACCGTCCCAGGAGTGCTACCACGTACCGTCGACGTAGACGGAGATCCGATTGGCTGGTACACTGGAGTACTATGAGACGAGGGACCGACACCGTCATCCACTAACGGAGTACCACTCCGTCCACCGGTGGAACCTCTACCTCCGCGGGATACTCCTCTACTGCCACGGGGGTACGATCCTCTGCGTCCTGCCATACCTGATAGAAATAGATATCTATAAGATAATAATCATGCATTTAATATATCACAGGTTATAAAGATAGACCCGGAGCAACTCTCCGTTGAATTTGTAGATAATAAACATGAACATGCATTTAACATATCGCAGTTTATAAAAATAGACCCGGAGCAACCCTCCGTTGAATTTTTAGATAATAACCAAGTCTAGATAATAAACATCCAGAAACATCTATAAAGTAAAATAAACATCCAGAAAGTAAAATAAACATCCAAGTCTAGATAATAACATCCAAAAAGATCAATATCCAGAGAAGATGGATCAACATCCAAGTCTAGATAATAACATCCAGAAAGATCAACATCCAGAAAGATCAATAAGTCTATTGTCTTCTACGCAGGCGTAGAGAGATCTCCCTCCTCAGCCACTGCGCATAAGTAGGATCCACGCTAGCAAGATCAATATCCAGAGGAGATGGATGACTGGAACTCCCGGTGCAACTGCCCTCTGGTGCCACCTTCTCCTTCACAACAATCTCGGCTTTAGGAATCACTTCCTCCTTAATAGTAAGAGGAAGTTCTTCCTTGACCGTCATCTCTGCAGTAGGTACCACTACCTCCTCAGCAGCAACAGGAAGCACTTCCTCCTCAGCAGCAGGTGCCTCTCTCAAGCGACGTCCTCGGGTCATGGGTGCCATCTGGTAAGATTGATGGAAACATAGAGATTAATTAAGGATTAAACAAAATGACAATATTAGACGTGTAATATGGAGGATATTTTATATTTTATTTTACTTTCAATTATCTTCTGAAAATTCATCTTCTTCGTCCTCCGCGTCCTCATCTTCCTCTTCCTCCTCATCTTCGCTTTTATCTACTTCGCTTTCCTCTTCGGATACTTCTAACTCTTCTACACGATTAGACGTGTAATATGGAACTTCCGTTGTGTCCACGTCATATGTATTTGTTATGAGAGGTAGCTTGTCCTCCTAATAAGCTATTTCGTCAACATCGTAGGTATTTCTGGCTTTAGTCTTGCGTACTGTCCACCAGTCCAACCTAGTTGTTCCCCGTCTAGGATAAGTAGTAAAGTAAACTAGTTGAGCCTGACTTGCTAGGACAAATGGTTCGTATCCTTGATATCGACAGTGGTAATTAATATCCACAAGACCATGCTTGTCAATTTTCTAACCTTGATCTTGGATCGGATCGAACCAATCATACCTGAATAATACGATCTTAGTCGGCTCAACGCCGTAGTTATATGTCAACTCCACAATCTCCCATAAGACGCCATAGAAATCATTGCCCGGATCTACATCGTTGTAGTTTGTAGATCGGATACACAAACAACTATTTTTGGTCGAGTCAAGATCTGGAAAGTTCTCTCTGATCGGAGCATTTATGGATTTGAACCTAAACCCATTCACACAATAGCTTGGCCATATTTTGACAGAATAAATGGGCCCCTTGGCTAGAGTTCTAATAGACTTATTCTCTAGTTATGCGTCCGGACGATCGACCTAAATACCACAAGATAAGAAATTAAATTCAGCGTTCCGTTAATTACTGGGCAAAATGCATATACGAGAAGTAATTACTGCGTCATCTTACATATGCACTCAACCATAAAGGAAAATGACGTCTCATTTTCTGTTCCAGTTCTTCATCCGTTATGTACTGTCTACTTGACCTCACCTCATCATTAAATGTGCTGAAAATAACAGCACATATACCAATTAGTGTAATAATAATATTGGATACTATTACATGCATAGATGATGTAAATGTGGACGTGTTAGTTACTTACCCCTCAAGCTTCTCCACTTCATCCTCATCGCAGTTGAGCAATATATATAACTGAGTAGCCCTTAGTTCCTCGTCATTCAGATATCTTTTTTTTAATTTTTCTGGAAGGCTTTCCGAAAGCATTGAAGACTTTCAGTATTGCATTATTAGATTCAAGACATCCATCGTTGTTCCTGGGAGCTCTTATTCTATTAGTAGCAACATGTGGCTTGAAATACATCGAGCAGAAGTTTATAATCTCCTCGAGAACATAGGCTTCACAAATAGAACCCTCGACCTGAGCCTTGTTTTTCACCTTTCTCTTTAGGTGGTTCAAATTCCGCTCAAACGGGTACATCCACTGATAACCGACGGGCCCACCAACACGGGCCTCGTAGGATAAATGAATTGGCAAATGCTCCATGGAGTCGAAGAATCCAGGAGGAAACACCCTCTCAAGGTTGCACAATGTTACCGCAATGTCCTTCTCTTACTTTTCTAGACGATCGATAAGCAACTTAGTAGAACAAAGATCTCTGAAGAATATGCTCAACTCTGTCAACGGATCCCAAACGGCCGACAATAATAATTCCCAAAATGCTATCGAAATTAACCTCTCCATAAATACATGACAGTCGTGGCTCTTCATACCCGTCAGTTTGTTGTCCTTCGGCTCGACGCATCTTCTTAAATTTGACACGTATCCGTCAAAAAAATTTAGGCTATGAATCCACCTACAAAGTTTTACTTTATCCTCCATGTCTAGTGAGAAAATTGCCTTAGGCTGCTTATACTTCCCATTGCCTTCCTTTATCAAATGTAATGTAGGACATCTGCATATATCTTCCAATTCCAACCTGACCTTGGGATTGTCTTTCGTCTTTCCTTTTACGTCCATCACAGTATTGATTATGTTGTCAAATACATTCTTCTCGATATGCATGATATCAAGGTTATGTCTGATCAGATTGGTGCTCCAATAAGGCAGGTCCCAGAATATACTTCTTTTCGTCCAATTATGAGTGCGATCAAATTCATCACACTTGTATGCCTTTGTAGGCACATTGATAGCACTTGAAAAATCCTTGACCTCCTCCCATATCGTGCCTCCGGTCCACCTTGGCAGTGGATTGGCCTTCTCTACAACGCCAACACGAAATGCATTCTTGTTCCTCCGAAACGGATGGTCCTTCGGCAAGAACTGTTGATGACAGTCGAAGAAGCACGATTTTCCTCCGTGTTTTAAATGGAAAGCCTTCGTGCGGTCCATGCAATACGAACATGAGAGACGACCATGGTGCTCCATCTAGATAACATTCCGTATACCAAAAAGTCCTTGATGGTCCACATCAGTGCGGCCCTCATCTAAAAATTTTGTTTTCTAGAAACACCGTAGGTGTTGGCACCTACTTCCTACAGCTGATTTAACTCATCTATCATTGGCTGTAAATACACATCGATGTTCCTCTTCGGATTGTTCAGACCCGAGATAATAATGGTGAGAAACATATACAGAGTCTTCATACATATCCAAGGCGGTAGATTGTACGGAGTGACGATCACAGGCCAACACGAATACTGGGAGCCCGAAAGTCCGAATGGGGTAAAACCGTCGGAGGAGAGACCCAATCTGATATTACGCAGATCCGAAGCAAAATCTGGATACTCTCGATCAAAGTGCTTCCATACTTCCCCATCAGATGGGTGATCCAACACTCCTTCGATATGTTTCCGTCTGTGCCAGCTCATATTTTCTGCAGTATCCTTCACCATAAACAACCTCTGCAACCGCGGCGTCAATGATAAGTAGTGCATCGAATCGGTAGGCTTTCTTGCACCGGTAGTCCTACTTGAACTTGTTGCCTTGTAGTGATCAACACCACAAAATCTGCACACGTTTTCATCCTTATCATCTTTGTAGTACAACATGCACCCGTTGCGACATGTATCAATTTTCACGTATCCCATCTAGAGAGATCTCACCATCCTCTTAGACCGGTAGAAGTCTGTAGGTAACTTTGCACCTACCGGCAAGATCCCTATAATCAACTCGATGATTCGGTTGTAGCATTCTTGAGACATGTTGAAATCGGACTTGATACTCAGTAGTCTTGTAACCACCTATAATGGTGAATGATCCTCACAACCAGGATACAAAGGAGTCCTTGCATTCTCCAACAACTCCATAAACTTCGTAGCATCGGCATATGGTGCCTCCTTTGTCGCATCATGATTGTCTGGATCGAAACTAGGCCCTGCAGCATCAAAAACTATGTTCTTGCACCCTTCGTCGTAACTAGCATGGTCATGGACATCCATATACGGGAAATTAGGCTCCAGCTCTGATGCTAAAGGCACAAGTTCTCCGTGTGACGTCCACTGATAGTAATTCGGCATAAAACCTCTTAAGTACAAATGATATGTCATATCCACTTCTGGATGATATTTTATGTTGCGACATCTCACACATGGACACTTAATTTTGGTACGGTCCATGTACTGAGGGAACGCCTTGGCGAACTACAAGAATTGCTCTACCCCATGTATAAATTCATCATGCACCCCGCACATGTCATCAGGATGACGATTATACATCCACGAACGATGCCGCAGATAGTAATACATATTCATTTGACAATAATTTTGCAAAGATAGATACACATTATTCGAGTACACTATACACTCTAGAGGATACTTTATAGGTACTAGGATACTCGTCAATAATTCATATCCATTTGCTCTAGAGGATACATTATTCGAGTACACTATACACTCTAGATAATAATTCCCCAATATCTTAGGATACTCTATACACTCTAGGATACTCTATACACTCTAGAGGATACTTTATAGGTACTAGGATACTCTATACACTCTAGTTACTAGGATATTCTATACACTTCTTAGGATACTCTAAACACTCTGGGTACTAGGATACTCTATACAATAGATTGATTTTCTTCTTTTACATGTATTAACAACCTTATTATATTTTAAACCCTTGTTAATTTGTATTTTTGTTTAATTTTCTTTGTCGAATTCACCGAAAAAGAGATCCCCAATGTCGGTATCGGTCAGTATCGGGTATCGGTCGGTATCGGATCGGGACATGCGAAATCGTATCGGTATTGGCCGTATCGGATCGGTATCGGCCGATACTTTAAACCATGCTCCTTAGTATATTAGATATCAAAATCACTTAGTAGTCCACAAATATGAATGTGTATAAATCCATTAGTAGCACACAAATATGAATGTGCATTTCATATATGAATATATTCATAAGCTATTACAATTCTTTTTTTAGGCATTACATATAGATATTTGTATAAATCACATAGTAGTACACAAAAATATCATAAACATATTAACTATCAAATAAAGGATATTTTTGTGTCATAGTGTGCACAGTGTGTGTGTCCATGTGTCCGGAAGAATCAAAGTGTCAAAGTGTTGTGTCCTGTGTGTGTCAGATCCGGATCCACGTGTGTGTCAAAGTGTCAAAGTGTCCACATGTTGTCAAAGTGTGTGTCAAAGTGTCCATGTGTCAATTTGTCAAAGTGTTGTGCCCTATGTCAAAGTATCATATCCGAAAGAGGGTTAGGGTTTACCTAGTCGGGGTGGAAAGGAGGAGGAGGAGGACGACGACTTGAGGGAGGGGTCGATGATGGAGTACGTCGGAGGAGGCGGGCTCGCCGGGGGTCACGGGGTCAGGGGCTCGTCGAGGGGTCGCAGGTTCAGGGGGCTCGTCGGAGGGTCACCGGTGTCGCCGGAGTCGGGGTTCGACGAGGGGTGGGGGCGATCAGGGGGCTCGCAGACGAAGTAGTCGGGGGAGAGGAAGGGGCGGCAAAGAAAAATTTTTGGGGAAAAATGAAAACACGAACCAGTGCCCAGAACCATATTATCAAATAATTTAGCGACGAAGAAGGCGGATGTCACTAAATGTCGCTATTGTAAAATATATTGCGACAAATTATGAGACTTGAGTCGCTAAACGTCGTTATTTTTAATATTTTACTGACGTTTACCAACTACTCCGCGACTTCTTGTTTTCATAAAATTAAGGTAGTCACAAAATGTCGCTGAACGTCGCAAACAGTGACATCTTGCGACATTTTTCTGTAACGTCGCTAATATGCAAAATATTGGCGACGTTTCTTGCTTTCGTCGCTAATATCGTCGTTGATTTAGCTTATTTTGGTAGTGCCATCGCCGAATAGTACATGGATTCAGACATGTCACATTATGACATGGGATTCTCTAAGAGGGTAGCAAATCTCCTTAGGAATCAGTGTCTATACAAGTACAGGAAACAATATCTAACAATATACCAGTATACCAAGGAATGACATCTCATGACACGATCCGACGTATACTAGTCCGTGTACCATCATGTCGAGAATCAAGTAAAACACTACAACTGAATCGGATATGGTAGATATCATGACAATAAAAACTATCAGAGAATGTACTCGCCTACTGTCCTGAGGTGAGGAAATTGATACTACCAACAAC